>RJWJ010042781.1:0-12893 GCA_004363605.1 Indri indri | reverse complement strand
CCTGTTTTATTGACAAAAATCTCCATGTCTTTGTACTAAATTTATTTTCTTCTTCTCTGGAAGCCCATATTTGTCCTTTAAAATTCAACTGAGGCACTGGCAGTACCTTAATTTATTCTCTCTTGAGAGTGTTCTTGTTAAACTCCACACTAGAACTGAATATGTTCTTCACATTATCTTTAGTTGTTTTGTGGCAGTTCTCTCAGTATAGCAGAATACATACCTATTTATGGATCTTTTTTCCCTTTATACTAGATCTTTCACTAATTTGGTCTCTACTGACTGAATCAAACTGTAAATTTTGATCATCTGTATTGATTTGTACATATACACACCAGATTCTATTTATATAAATGAATAAAATACAGAAAGGTTTTTATTACTATTACAATTATTGAATTGGTTTCTTATCATTGTGATAGTAATCATTTTAATGTTTTTTTTATTTCAAAATATTATGGGGGTACAAATGTTTTTGGCTACATGGGTCTCCTTTGTCATATTTGAGTCAGGTTTGTAAGTTATACTCGTCAGGTAGGCTTTCACCCACCCCCTCCTCCCCCCTTCCCCCTGCCCAACCTCCACTGAGTTTCACCTCCCTCTGTGCAAATGTGTGTTCATGGGTTAATTTCAATATAATATCAAGTACATGTGGTGTATGTTTTTCTATTCTTCAGATATTTCTCATAGGATAATGGTCTTCAGTTCCATCCAAATTGTTGCAAAAGGCCTTAATTTATCTTTCTTCATGGCTGAGTACTATTCCAAAGCATACATATACCACATTTTGTTAATCTACTCATGAATAGATGGGCACTTGGGTTGATTCCACATCTTTGCAATTGTGAATTGTGCTGCAATAAACATTTGAGTGTAGGTATCTTTTTGATAAAATGACTTCTTGTCTTTTGGGTAAATGCCCAGTAGTGGGATTGCTGGATCAAATGGTAGGTCTACTTGAGTTCTTTGAAGAATCTCCACACCATTCTCCAGAGAGGTTGTACTAATTTAAAGTCCCATCAACAGTGTATTCTTTCTCTCAGCACTGACGCCAGCATCTATTGCTTTGGGATTTTTTTATAAAAGCCATTCAGATGGGGTAAGTTGATATCTCATTGTGGTTTAATTTGCATTTCCCTGATGCTTACTAATGTTGAGCATTTTTTCATATGTTTATTGGCCATTCATGTATCTTCTTTTGAAAAGCTTCTGTTCATGTCTTTTGCCCACTTTTTAATGGTGTTGTTTGTTTGTTTTCCTTGCTGATTTGTTTGAGTCCTTTGTAGATTCTGCTTATCAGCCCTTTATTGGACGTATAGCTTGCAAATATCTTCTCCCATTCTGTAGGTTGTCTATTTGCTATGTTGATTATTTCTGTAGCTGTACAGAAGTTTTCTAATTTAATTAAATCCTATTCATTTATTTTTGTTGTTGCAGTGATTGCCATTGGGATCTTCTTCATAAATTCTTTGCCTGGGCTGATATCTAGAAGAGTTTTTCCAACATGTTCTTCTAGCATTCTTACAGTTTCATGCCTTATATTTGAGTCTTTTATCCATATTCAAGTAATTTTTGTAAATGGTGAGAGATATGGATCCTATTTCATTCTTCTGCATGTGGGTATCCAATACTCCCAGCACCATTTATTGAGTAGGGCTTCTTTTACCCAGTGTATATTGTTGTCTGCTTTGTCAAAGATCAGTAGGCTGTATGTAGATGGTTTTATATCTGGGTTCTCTGTTCTGTTCCATTGGTCTATGTCTCTTTTAGAGCCAATACCATGATATTTTAGTTACTATAGCCTTGTAGTATAGCTGGAAATCTGATAATGTGGTGCCTCCAGATTTGTTCTTTTTGCCTAAGATTGCTTTGGCTATTCAGGCTCTTTTCTGGTTCCAAACAAAACATAGAATTATTTTTTCTAGATCTGTGAAACTTGACATTGGTATGTTTATAGGGATTGCATTGAATCTGTAAATCACTTTGGACAGTATGGACATTTTAACAATGTTGATTCTGCCAATACATGAGCATGGTATGGTTTTCCATCTGTTTACATTCTCTGCTATTTCCTTATTTAGTGATGGTAGTTGTCCCTATAGAGGCCTTTCACCCCCTTGGTTAATTATATTCCTAGGTATTTTATTTTCTTTATGGCTACTGTGAATGGTATTGAGTCTTTGATTTGACTCTCAGCCTGACTGTTATTGGCATATTGGAATACTGTTGATTTGTGCATATTTACTTTGTAACCTCAGCCTTTGCTGAATTTATTTATCAATTCCAGGGGCCTCTTTGTGGATTCCCTGGCGTTTTCTGGATATAAGCTCATATCATCAGCAAAAAGCTACAGTTTGACCTCCTCTTTCCCAGTTTGAATACCCTTTATTTCTTTTTCTTGACTGATTGCTCTGACTAGGACTTCCAGCATTATGTTGAATAGAAGTTGTGACAGTGGGCATCCTTGTCTTGTTCCAGTTCTTAGTGGGAATGCTTTCAACTTTTCCCCATTCAGAATGATGTTGGCTGTGGGTTTATCATATATGACTTTTATAATTTCGAGATATGTTCCTTCTATGCCCAGTTCATTGAAGGTTTTTATCATGAAAAAATGCTGAATTTTGTCGAATGTTTTTTCTACATCTATTGAGATGATCATATGGTCTTTGCTTTTGCTTCTGTTTATGTGGTGCATCACAATTATTGATTTGCATATGATGAACCATCCCTTGCATCCCTGGGATGAAGCTCACTTGGTCATGGTGGAATTTTTTTGATATGCTGTTGAATTCAGTTTGCTGGTATTTTATTGAGAATGTGTGCATCTACGTTCATGAGAGATATTGGTCTGTAGTTTTCTATTTATTTTAGGTCCTTTCCTGGCTTTGGCATCAAGGTGATAGTGGCTTCATAGAATGATTTGGGGAGGATTCCCTCCCTCTCAATGTTATGGAATAATTTCCACAGTATGGGTACCAGCTCTTCTTTGTTATTCTGGTAAAATTTGTCTGTGAATCCATCTGGTCCAGGGCTTTTCTTTGTTGAATGATTTTTTTTTTTTTTTTGAGACAGAGTCTCACTGTGTTGCCCAGGCTAGAGTGAGTGCTGTGGCATCAGCCTAGTTCACAGCAACCTCCAACTCCTGGGCTCAAGCAATCCTTCTGCCTGAGCCTCCTGAGTAGCTAGGACTACAGGCATGTGCGACCATGCCCGGCTAATTTTTTCTACATATTTTTAGTTGTCTGATTAATTTCTTTCTATTTTAGGTAGAGACAGGGTCTCGCTCTTGTTCAGGCTGGTTTCGAACTCCTGAGCTCAAACAATCCGCCCATCTCAGCCTCCCAGAGTGCTAGGATTACAGGTGTGAGCCACCGCGCCCAGCCTTGAATGATTTTTTATTACTGCTGCAATCTCATTGCTCATTATTGGTCTGTTCAGGAGTAGTATTTCTTCCTGATTGAGACTTAGAAGGTTGTGTGTTTCCAGAAATTTGCCCATTTCCTCTACATTTTTGAGTTTATTTACACAGAGGTTTTCATAGTATTCACAGATGATATTTTGTATTTCTGTGGTATCAGTTGTAATATCTCCCTTTTCATTTCTGGTTGCACTTATTTGGATTCTTTCTTTTCTATTTCTTGTTAATCTAGCAAGAGGTCTATTAATTTTGTTTATCTTTACAAAGAACCAAGTTTTTGTTTCATTAATCTTTTGCTTTTGCTGAATCTCACAGATTTTGTTAGCTGGTGTCCCCTTTGTCATTTAGTTCAAGGAATCTTTTGATTTCCATCTTAATTTCCTCTTTGACCCAATAATCATTAGAAGTAGGTTGTTTAATTTCCATGACTTAGTGTAGAATTGAGTGTTTCTGTTGGAGTTGATTTCTAATTTTATTTCACTGTGGTCTGAGAAGATACATGGTATAATTTCTGTTTTTCTTTTTTTTAATTTGTCGAGACATGTTTTTTGGCCTAAGATGTGATCAATCTTAGAGAATGTTCCATGTGCTGATGAGAAAAATGTACATTTAGCAGGTTTTGGGTAGAATGTTCCATAAATGTGTGTTGGGCCATTTGTTCTAGAGTCCCATTTAAGTCCAGTGTTTCTTTATTTTCTCCTTGGAGGATCTTTCCAGTTCTGTCCCATATTTCGGGGGGGGGGGGTGTTGAAATCCCTGGCTATCATCATGCTCCTGTTTACCACTTTGTTTAGATCGAATAGGGTTCGCTTTATGAATCTGGGTGCACATGTGTTAGGTGCATAAATATTTAGGATTGTTATGTCTTCTTTACGAATTGCTCCCTTTGCCATTATATAATACCAATCTTTGTCTTTCTTTACTATTATTGATTTAAAGTCAATTTTATCTGATATGAGAATGGCTGCACCTGCTTTCTCTTGATTTCCATTTGCATGGAATATTTTTTTCCATCCCTTCACCTTGAGTCTGTATGAGTCCTTGAGGATTAAATGTCTTTCCTAGAGACAACAGATACTTGGGTTGTATTTTTTCATCCATTCAGCCAACCAAACCATTCACCTTCATTTTTAGAATCATCCATTCAAACCATTTATGTTGATTTTTAGAATCAATATGTGGAATGCTGTTCTGTTCCTCCTCTTTGGTAGGACCTTATTGCTTTGTTTTACCTCTTGTGGTATTGTTTCATATGAGCTCTGAGCTTTATCTTTTGAGTGGTTTTACACTAGTGGGTGTCTGTCATGATGATCCAGGTATAACGTGGTTCTGAGTATTTCCTGCAGGGCAGGTCCGGTCTCGACGAATTCCCTCAGTGTTGGCTTGTCTGGAACAGTCTTTATTTCTCCTTCATACATGAAACTTAGTTTTGCAGGATATAAAATTGTAGGCTGGCTGTCATTCCATTTAAGAAGGCTGAAGATGGGGCCTCAATCCCTTTTGCCTTGTAAGGTCTCAGTTAGCCTGAGAAGTCTGCAGGTAGCCTGATGGGTTTTCCTTTGTAAGTTCCTTTATGTTTTCACTTCACAGCTCACAGGAGTTCCTCCTTCATGTTGATTTTAGCCAGTCTCGGTGATTGCCTTTTTGTGATGAATCTCCCAGGAGTTCATTGAGCTTCTTTATCCCCAGATATCTAAATGTCTGCCAAGACCAGGGAAGTTTTCCTCAATTATTCCTTCAGCTAGGTTTTCCAGCCCTTGCACATTTTCTTCTTCACCCTGAGGGATGCCTATGATTCTTATATTTGGCCATTTTTCATAATCCCATATCTCTTGTAGGCTTTGGCTATTCCTCTTCATTCTCTTTTATTTTTGACTAACTTATTTAATTCAAAGGAGTTGTCTTCAAGCTCTGAGATTCTTTCTTCTGCCTAGTCTAGTCAGCTCTTAAAACTTTCCACTGTTTTGTATTTCCTTAAATGAATTTTTCATTTCCAGAAGTTCTATGTGGTTTTTTTTTTAATATGTCCATCTGTTTAGTGAATTTTTTCATGCATTTTCTGAATTGTTTTTCTGGTTTCCTTGAGTTGGTTTTCCATTTTCCCTTGGATTTCATTAAGCTTTCTTGTAATCCATATTTGGAATTCTTTAACTGTCATTTCAATATTTTTATTCTGTTGGTATCCATTGCTAGAGAGCTGGTGTTCCCTTTTGGGGGTGTCCTTTCACTCTGATTTTTCATACTTCCAAAGTTCCTTTTCTGATTCCTTCTCATCTGGAGCAGCTGTCACTTCTTAATTTTGGATTTTCTTTTGTTTAATGGGGCTAACCCTCACCACCTTGTAAAGGAGTGTCTGGAGCATCCTTTGGTTTTGCTTGTGGGTGCTTTGATGGTGATCTAGGTTCTGTATAGATGCCTTGGTTATAGATATCCTTAGTGCGGTGGTTTCCTCAGTTGTTAGTTGTTTGTGGGCTGTAGCAATGGTTATCTATGTGTGTGGGCAGATTCCCTCTCTCTTTGATGAGGGAGGATGAAAATCTTTGAAATCGTTTCTCTTTCTCCAGCCCTGTGGTCTTCTTAACAGTGTGAATTGTAGTGGCACACCCAGTTTAATCTCTGAGAGAGTAGATGGTGCCTATGGGTAAGAATCAACCACACCCTATATGACTGCATCAATAAATGCTGTAAAGAGCCATGCATATTGACCTCCTTGTCAGTAGGTGGTGCTCGCCAGAACAAACAAGCTGCAGTGTTGTTTTGGGGACTTGTGACCAGCTATAGTCCCTCAGGAGAAGCACTCTAATGACCCAGGTGGTGGGTGGGGCCCTGGAATTTCCAAGTGAGTCATTATTCTCCACCATAGCAGAGGCGGGTGGGTGAGTGAGGCTGGGCAGGGCTGAGTTGGGTGAGCTTCTCCTCAGGCTCCACAAAAGCTGATAAGGTAGCTGTTTTAGCAAGAGTCAAAAGTTTGCTCCCAGTTTCTGGGGAAAGCCACCAGGGAAGGGCTGAAGTGGCCCCACTCAGCCAGAAAGTCTGCTTGTGGTGGCAGTAATCATTTTAACATTGATGCTCTTATTTCTACATTTGTTTAGTCTTTCCCCCAGAGATACTTACATCTTATGCTAATTTCTATTTAATTAGACAGTTTAAGGATTTGGGCAGGGGGGGGGACTTCCACTGCTTTATTAAAACCTTACATAGCAGAATGTACTTTTCTGCTGAAAGGATCCTTTGATCGGCTATGGGTACATCCTAATGTATTGGGTAGTACGTCTCGTGTAAAATACTCTTGAAGTCATGCTTACTGTACTATGTTAATTTGCTTCAGCCCACAACTAAGTATCAACCTTAGAAATGTTATTTACTCATTTGCCACAATTTATTGACTTAATTACAAATCCTTTGTGATTCCTAGTTATCCACCCAAAAGCTAAGTTTTCGTATATTGCTGTGTGGTCCTTCTTCTCAGTTTATCGGACACATCGATATGTATGGATTTTTCCCTTTGCACTTGATATTTTAATAATTTGTTATCTCTTTTAAATGAAGCAACCCATCAGTTTCTGTCACTTGTACTGATTTGCACTCATCATACTATTGGCACTTTATCACTCAAATGCTGGCTAATTTACTAGAATTCTTGAAGGTTTGTTGTAATGTTGGGATATTCTTTGAAATCATTCAAGTATAAAAGAAGCCCTGTAATCCTCATTCCCTATTTTTGTTTTGCTTTCTTTCCTCTTTAGTGATTTCTTTGTCAAACAGAAGCAGGAAGAATTAAATTTCTTTAAATGATTCTTAATTTCTATTCCTTTTTCTAAAGCATATGCTAGTAACTCCTTTAGGTCTCAATGTCTTAAAATATGAATTAACAGATCATTAATTTCTATTTGGTAAATACCATTTCTTCCCTACAGTGTATTTTTATAGAATTTCTGCTTCTACCCAATATTCTCAACTTAGAGTCAACTGGAATGAACAATCTTCACCCTGTTCAACTCTACATATCCCAAGGCACTAAGGCAAGTAGTGCTCTTCAAAAGAAAACAACTAAGTCAATATTTGTTGAATTAAGTCATTAGACATATTGAAGGAAATGCTTACAAGTCCAAGTTTCTTAAATTAATGTGAATATCTCTACTGTGGTAGCTCTCTGGTCCCTAAATTGATCTGGTTTCTCAGTTTTCTATTATAGCTCCAAGTAGAACACACGATCAATTTAAAATGAATAGCCTAGCCCATCTGGGAAATACTTGACAAAAAATTAACTCTAGGCAAATGAAACTCAAGGAGTCACTATATGTAGTTAAAATTACTTAGCCAGACTCCTAACTCTTCTAAATCTTTATGCGTTAAAGTAATAAAGTGTGTTTAGATACCATCTACTTGAAAGTTCCTTTTTAAAAATCCCATCTCTTAGTTCTGCCTTAAAAAAAAAAGTCAAGTTTTGATATTTATTGTCAGAGTTGGTGATACTATGATTTCATATATTTTTTATTGTTCATTTGCTGGAATAAAGAGAGGAAAATTTTATTCCTTGGGATGAAGTGCTTTCCACTGGAACAGAATTATTTTTCTCATTCAAGTCTTTCAGGGCTTTATGAGATTTAAGGGCAATAAAAGAACTGCACCTGCATTTTTGTGGGACTAAAAATCATGAGTGAAAGTGAACTCTGCCCATGGGGGTCAACTGGGAAAAATCCATTTGACACCATTAGCTTGGGGCTCCCAAGAGAGCGCATAAAACACATTGTACTTCCCTAATCTGAGAGCATAATCAGAATCTATCTATACAATGCCAAACATGTGGAATATGAACAACCCAATCAATTAGTCACCTAACATTTAGTCTGGGTGATGCCAAACATCTGGATACTTGGAAACATCCAAATGAATGAGTGAATTTTTCACTTTTCTTCTGAATTTTTTTGGCAGCATGTGAACACAACCAAATGTAGGTACTTCTGATTGTGTTGTTACTTTCAGGCATCAGGTTCCAAAATCTCTTGAATGAACTAACCCTTCAAAATCCAAAGAAAACCAATTTAGAGTGCAGTCTTTTGTGATTCATTTAATAAAGAACTTATTTTGGACATTTATAATGGCAAAAATCAGGGTCATTAAGTAAATTCGTATGTTTATTTAATAGATTTTAGAGAGTAGGGCATTAATGTTCTGCTTTCCTGGGAAAATACCTATATGAAGGGAATCTCTCTTAAGCTTCTTATGTACCCCATTTTTATCTCGGTACATTTCTGTGCCTCTGCTCTAATCCCTCCCTTGCTGTCTCAGAAGTTTCTCCAAAAGCAATTTGGAACAGGAAAATATTCTGTGGCTGGGAACAGAAAAATTAAGAGGGTAAGGGTCAGAAACCCAGAGGCCAAAGTGGGACAAAGCATTGGCAGTAGCCTCAGATGCAGATACAAAGCCTGACATCCAAGTGCTGCCAGCTGCCAGGAGACGCTCTGTGGGGAAAGCGTAAGATGGTAGAAACAACCCTCTCCCAATATAAGAACGACGTAGAAAGCCTTTAAGAATTTAGAACAATTCCAAGGAATGGGGAAGAGAAAGGGCAAAACCTGAGGTCTGTGACTAGAAATTTCAAAACTGCTAACCTAATTTTCTTCCTTTTTCTATCTCTATTTTCTCCTCCTCTTCCTCCTCCTTCACCTCGTCCTCCTCTCTTTCTCTATCTCTCTCTCCTTTTCTGTATATTCATGTTCCCGAATGTAAAAAATCAACTCCACAAATAGAACCTTTTCATATGACCTTACTGCTCTTTTTACTCACACCATTCCATCTCTCCTTTCTTCCTGGCTAAACTCCTGCAAACCCCTCAGGCTCCTGTGAGCACCCCACTGCCCATGCATCAGGCCCTCCTTCTCTGCTCTCTGTAGGCCAGTTTCTGTGCCCATTATTCAGAGTTAGATATTCCATTACGCTGGTGAAGCTTAAGCTTCGAGGCCCCTCCCTTAATGGGGCTACTGTCCAAGGCCCTGTGAACAGCCCTGGCAATGTCTTCACATAGACATATGTTTTAGTAAAATTTACAGCATGAGATGAAGTTGCAGGACCAGAGGTTGTATTGCAAAATGGCAACTGATACCAGAAATTGGTTGATATGAGGAGAATCAGGATTCGAAAGGTATAGGGCCAGAAGCTAGTCTGTGGAAAGTTAACAAAAGGGCGATTCTTAATCAAACATGAATGTTCTCTCTTACCAAAAAGTACTTGATCAATATGACGCATACAATTAAAAATGCACTATATTTTTTCCTTTTTAATGGAAATTATAATGAAATTAATCCGAATTCCCATTTGTAGGGCACACATCTATAGCAGTGCTACACACACTAGTATGTCTGTGTTCGAATTAACATACTTTATGCATCTAAAATCACTGGATTTACCTGAGCATATCTGATGCATCTTGTCCTGATAAAAGACTAAATGTTCCACTCAAAGCTGACCACAAAATTGCCACCAACACAGGGAAATTGCCTGAAGAAACAAGTATTCCAAAGACAAAGCTCCCATACATGTTCATTAAAAAGTTATCCAATGGTAGTATAAGATTACTTTATTCACAATAATGTAGCTGAATATAATGTAGCTGTAATTTTTAGGTACATTTTAATAGCTCTTGAACATGCCTTAATGTCATATTAATTTTGTACATTTTCCAGAGTTATTAATATTATAAATCAAGTATGTTCTGAAGAAGTATCCAAGTGGAAGCCAAACATAAACTAAAAGAAAAAAAAATTGGTAGAAGCCTCAAACTGTCTTTAAGATTTGACATAATTACAATACTTTTTAATTTATAATTTGTTATTTCTTTTCTTACTCTAAATAAATATTCACTTTGTTCTTAATTTTGTATCCCTAATTTTCTATTTCTTTCCTTAGAGAAAGTCCCTAAATAGAATTGGTTTCCGGTTCCACAAACCCTGGATTCACTCCTGACCTTGCCATTACAACAGTGTTTCACAAATTGAAATCCAAAAAGCTTCTGCCTCAGAGTCACCTAGAATGCTTGTCAAAATGCAGATTCCCAGACCTAACACTAGATTTATAGAATTAACATTCATTCACAGAGGTAGCTCCAGGACTTGCATTTCTAACAAGGTCTGTGTGTGATCCTTATGCACACTCAAGATTGAGGACACTGCTCTTGTAGAAATGTTTTCTTAGCTACTTGGGAGGCTGAGGCAGGAGGATCGCTTGAGCCCAGGAGTTTGAGGTTGCAGTGAGCTATGATGATGCCATTGTACTCCAGCTTGGGTGACAAAGTGTGACTCCATCTCAAAAAACAAAACAAAAACAAACAAACAAAAAGAAAGGTTTTCTTGACCGTGTCTAATATGCCACATCTTGCCAGCCCCATTTCTCCACTTCTTTTCCTCCTCATTATTTCCATTACATTTGGCACTGTTGAAACTCTCTGTTTATTGAAACGTAAAGCTTGTTTGAGTTATTTCTGGTACTTCCCTACTTTTTTTCTCTTCTCTCTTTTGGATGTCCACCCAATATGTGTTGACACAAGGTCCTGATCTTAACCCTCCATTTTATCAATATTTTATTGCTCCATTAGTGAACCAATTCACTATCAAACTCAGTTATCACCTGTATAGTTTCCCAGGGCCGCGAAAGCAAATTACCACAAACTGGGTGGCTTAAAACAATCAAAATTTCTTCTCTCACACTCTGAAATCAAGGTGACCTCAGGGTGTCTGGAGGCTCCAAAGAAGAATTTTCTGCAGGCTTCTCTTCTAGCTTCTACGGTTGCCAACAATATTTGGTGGCCCTTGGCTTGTAGATACATCACTCAAATCCCTGCTTCTTCCCTCCCCTGTGTGTGTGTTTGTGTGTGTGTGTGTTCTTCTTACAAGAACACAAGTCATTAAATTTAGGGCCACCCTAATCCAGTGTGACTTCACATACACCTGAGTATATCTGCGAAGACCCTATTTTCAAATAAAGTTGTATTCACAGATTTCCAGGTAGATGTAAATTTTAGGGGGATGCTATTCAACCCTTTATATCACCTTTGGGCAAAAGGATCCTTACATTTTGGGAAACACTCCAAAATCTCACTAAACTCAAGATGAATCAAATTTAATTCATCAAAGTATCTTTTTTCCATTCACCCAAAAAACATCCTTGAGTTGTAGCTGGACCTTGAATTTCTTCCTCATTTGAGCCCTGTTTATACAAGCAGGGTCAGGTCAAATCAGGACACTTACTCTACCCTATCGATGAAGCGTGTCCATGTAAGTGTACCATGAGGCCAGCCACTGTAAACATTGCCCTCACTTTTCATGTGTCATTTATAATGGCTTCATAGAATGGCTTCATAGAATCAATGGTGTGGCCTTGGAATAATTTGGTGGTGGTCATTTACTCTTAGCTTAAAGAAAACTAATATTTCAATGTTATAAAATAACTTGCATTATGAATTATACTTCTATCCTTATTCATTTGAACTCACCATCTCAGTAAACAGTTTGCAATGAGTTAATAGAATTATTTAAGAACTGTGTTTATTTTATCCCCTTAAAAGTGCAGAACTATCTTCAACTCTATGTTTTAGGGATAATGATAGCCATTCATTTAGGGACAGTGAACAGTTATTCTTAAAAAATACAAATGTATGTTTTCATTTAAAGAAGAAATTATCATAATTCATATAAGTAGTATACTACTTCCAAGGACTATGAAGGAGTTTACAGATAATCTGGTGGTAATCATAATTACATGTTTGGAAAAATAAATTCTAAGAGACTGACAGCTTAAGAGATTTGCTTCTGATCACAGAGTTGTAGTGCCTTGTAGTGAAAACACTATTCGGAATCAAAGTGAATCTGGATAATCATGTGGTCATTCTCTAAACATTTTTGTCAATTGCCAAGTAGCCATAAATTTCCCCTGAGTCTACCTTGGAAAAGGGACAAAATAAAAATCTCTATAAAATTCTTTAAATGTTTTTGCAAAAAAAAAAAAAAATAGATGTTTAACATGTTAAACAAGCAGAATGTTATAACTACTTCCTTTGCATCTGTTGAAATCAATGTTTATTCTGCCTGAACAAATCATTTAATGTGATAAATTGCTTGCAACAATCTGATAACATTCTTAAATCTTTTTTCCTTCTCTCTGTATAAACAGAAGGAAAGAATTTAAAAGGAAAACTGGAATTGTTCAAGGTTGCATGTCTGAATTTTCATTCAAAATTCAAAATACTCCTGCCCTTAATTATGTGGTTGAATAGGTGTTTCTCATAAAGCATTCTACATCTAAGCAGCAATGTTCCAGACAATTATACAGAGTTAAAAGGCCATTCATTGCTCATAAGATCAGAAATTGGATATTTGCACAGGTAATTAAAACGGATTGTGGAGTCATCAAAGGTTATTTTGAAATGACCTGCAGAAAGGGTGCAGTTTTCTGTCACTCACTTAGAAATAATTCCCTC
>RJWJ010042780.1:0-12892 GCA_004363605.1 Indri indri | reverse complement strand
CTAGAGCATTTTCTCCATAGAAACCCTCTCTAGTCAAAGACATCTGCTTCTAACCTGTACCTCTAAACTCTTTTTTCAGTGTTGTTTTTAGGGTCAGTCTCAAGCAGTACTCTCATTCCAATCATAAAGGCTAGATTTTTTTCTATGCCTGTAATACTGTTTATTCCATCAATATATTTTGGACACAATGTATAAATAAGACCTGAACTAGGTGTTAGGGACACAGTAGTGAGCACAGCAAAGCTTTTTGGCTTCTTAAATGTAACAGTCTAGCAGGCAGACAGAAGATTAAATGATACATAACACCTAACACTTACTCACAACTTGCTAAGTGCCAGGCACTCTTCTAAACAATTAATATGTTTAATTTATTTATTTTCCTTTATCCGTGCATGTTAGCTGGACATCACGGCGTGGACCTGTAGTCCCAGCTAATGGGAGGGTGAGGCAGGGGGCTCATTTGAGCCCAGGAGTTTGAGGTTGCAGTAAACCATGGTGAAGCCACTGCAGTCTAGTCCAAGTGACAGAGAGAGACCCTGTCTCAAAGTATACATGTCTATTACATACATGGGAGGAGATTATTAACACCCTTTACAGATGAAAAAACTACTGAGGCACAGAAAGTTTGAATTAGTTCCTTGACGTTTCATATTTAGTTAGTGGCTTTGAATACTGACATTCTTTGTCTGGCAACCAAAGAAGACACTATATTGTTACCCTAAAAACTTGAACATGTCTTAATAGCAGAAATGCAGGGATTTATGAATAACATAAGGAACCAAGAGTAGACTCAGTTGGGGAAAATGTCCCTAGGGAAGTGTTGTTTATGCTGATCCGGGTAAGCAAACTTGTGGTTAGCAGGGAGGAGGAGACTAAAATCAAGTGATGACTGTTATCTGGATGCGGGTGGCATGGGACTGCAGTAATGAGTCCAGTGATTTGACAAGAATGTTTACAAAAAAAAATTGAACAGATTTGGTGATTACTGTGACATGATGGATGTTATGGGCTGAATTATGTCTACCCCAAATTCACCCATTGAAGTCCTAACTCCCAGTACTTCAGAAAATGTCCATGTTTGGAGATTGGGCCTTTAAAGTGGTAATTAAGGTAAAATGAGTTTGCGTGGGTGGACCTTAATCCCATGTGAGTGGCAGCATTACATGAAGAAAAGATTAGGACACAGACATGCACACACAGAATCGGGGATGGTCATGCGAGGACACAGCAAGAAAGACTAGTGTCCTTATAAAAAGAGGAAGAGATGCTGGGTGTGCAGGAGCACAGAGAAAAGACCTCCTTGAGAGGGCGCGGCGAGAAGATGGCCATCTGCAAACCAATAAGACTGAAACTAACCTGATGACACCTTGATCTGGGACATACAGCCACTAGAACTATGAGAAAACAGATTTCTGTTGTTTACACCACCCAGTCTGTGGTACTTTGTTATGGCAGCCCAAGCAAATAAATACAGTGGATGAAGAATACAGATAAATCAGAAACAGCTCATAGGTTTTTTCTGGTTGGACACTTAGACTCATTTGCAGAGATAGACAGACACCAATTGTCTAATAAATTCATTTCTGTTCATGAAAATTATAAATATAAAAGGAATTTAAATGTTTAATAAAATATTACTCAGAATCACAATGTAAAAGATAAAAGGACCCAATTTATTAATATTAATAGAAACCCATTTTATAAGTTAATACAAACAATATTTTTGATGCCCATGAAATTTGATATTACAGTTTATGGACGATTTTTATAGTGTTGTATTAGCTTAATTATATAATATTTTATTGTGTGTTGTTACAGATACATAGACTTAAGAAAATCCTAATCCATACAAATAAATTATGGCGTATTACAGCCATGTTTTCACAGTTCCCATATAATCTCAGGTTAAATTTCAATAAAACAGAGATGGCAGTAAAATTTTATTTTGAGGTTAAGTTTACACTAAAACAAACAAACAAACAGATAACAGCAACCACAACAATACCAACAGATATTACAAGTTATTTCCAACTTATATAATTTTGGTACATAATATATGAGATGTGTAATTTATTATGCATTGTCAATATTATAAATTATTAAGAACTATAAAATAGGATATAAAAGGTGTGCACAATCCTTTGAACACATGAGGAAATTTTTAAGGTCTCATTTATTCATTCATTCAAAAAATATACATTAAGCACCTGCATATCTGTGAGGGTTATAGCAGAAAACAGATGGCAAATTTGAAAGTATTTAACTGAAAGAGACATCAATGAAGTGATTATTTAAGGAGACACAGGCAGAGTTAAAAAAAAACAGGTTGGAATGTGAGAAATCTTTACTGTTTCTAAGGACCATCAAGAAGCGGAAGGCTTTGCCACCCCTGAGTCTGAAAGGACCAGGGGAGGACAAGGTATTGTGAAAGCAAGGTAGCATAAGCTGTGGAGGCGGCCCATGATGAACCTTGTAGAGGCAGAAAAATTACGGCAAAGCAAGAGAGTTGAGAACTGTTAACACATCCTCTCTCCTCCTGCTATGTGATCTTCTGCCGACTCCTCCCGTTAGCCTGCCCAAATGGAAACAAAGGAATACAATGACATCCACGATGCCAGCCTTCTGGGGCGCAGTGTTGAACAGAAGAAAAGGGAAAGAAGAGAGAACAAAAATACATCTACTTTTTCACTATATTCCATCCGTTATTCTATGCCCTAGAGAGACATAGCAGGAAAAAAAAAAGCAGATAAAAATCTGCCCTCAAACTCAGATACTTTTATACCAACGTTCATTGCAACTATATTCACAATAGCCAAAATATGGAAACAATCCATATGTCCATTATCAGATGAATAAGCAAAATGTAGTAGATGCCTACAAGAAATATTATTCAGCCTTGAATGGGATTCGGATATATGATACAACATGAACAAGTCTTGAAAACATTATGTTAAATGAATATAGTCAGACACAAAATGATTAATTTTGCATAATTCTACTTCTACGAGATCTAAAATAAGAAAATTCATGGAGACAACATAGGATTGACATCACAGGGGGCTGGAGGGAGGGAATAATTGCAATGTTTACAGCTTCTGTTTGGTATGATATAAAAATGGTCTCAAGATAGTTGGGCAATGATGGTTGCACAACATCGCAAATATGCTTAACACCACTGAATTGTATATTTAAGAACAGTTAAAATGACAAATTTTAGATTTTGTATACCGAACCAAAAAATTCTGCCTCATATAATTTAAGTATGTAAGTCATATCATAACTCCTGAGGAAATCAATTAAGGCAGTGAATGGTAGAGGAAGTGTGTGTGTGTGTGTGTGTGTGTGTGTCTGTGTGTCTGTGTGTCTGTGTGTCGGTGTGTGTGTGGGGGGGTGTTTGTGTGGGTATGGGTGTCACAGGTGGGTATTGAAATTTTAGTAAAATATTAGCAAGGCTTACAGAAAAGATAGCATTAAAGTAAAAATCTCCAATAAATGAGGGAGTTCACCATTCAGACATCTGGGGGAGAGGACATTGCAGGTCTTGAAGCACAGCTTGGAATGATCTGGGTGTCAGAGAAGCTGTGTACTGTGGTGATGAAAAGGAGACTTGGACAGGTAGTGAAGTGAGGAAGGTACTGGGGACTTAGATGACATGGAACTTGGAGGCCGTTCTAAAAACTGGCTTTTTGTTTGTTTTCTGTTTTTTTTTTTTTTTTTTACTCTGAGAAAGATGAGAAGTCATTGGAGTGTTTTGAGCAGACTCATGTTCTCATGTTTGAGAACAGAGTTGGAAGTCCTCTGATAGAGTCTTGTTCCCTCCCATTACAAATGCTTACATCATGTCAGAAATGCTAACATGTGTCTTTAAAAAACTAGAAACAGCAGAGATTAACACTCATGTTTTTTGACTTGACTGTATTTCTCTGTCCTGTATCATCATTGCTCTTTATTACAGCACTTAGAGGAATTTGTGTAAAACACCTGTTCAAAATAAGTTAGTTAAAATTAACCACCACTTTTCCAAGCAGTTGACATGATTTCATTTGCCTTGTGAAATTCACTGGAAGTATGATTTTAAATATATCTATAAACACATAATCATCCATGACCATATCCATAACTTCATCAATATCTATCTACCTACCCATCACCTATCTGTACACAAGCATATACGTGTGCATATATATGTATGTAATGCATACATAAGTGATATGTATATATACAGTCATACATCATTAATGACCAGGCTATGTTACAGTCATTAGGCAATTTTATCACTGCGTGAACATCATAGAGTGTACTTACACAATCCTAGATGGTATAACCTCCTACATACCTAGACTACATGTATAAACCTGCACAGCATGTTATGTACTGAATACTGTAGGCCATTGTAACACAGTGGTGTTTGTGTATCTAAACATATCTAAATATAGAAAACATACCATAAAATACAATATTATAATCTTATGGATTGTCTCTTAAGATGATTCTATTGCTACCTTGCATGCCATACATATGGAGTCTGTCATTGACTAACATGGCATTAAGTGGCACTTGACTGTATTACATATATGTATAAAATGTATATATCTATATACAAAGTACAAATATGCATATCAAATGTTAGAATATATTTAATATAATATCACTATATTAATATATATATTATATATGGTGCTTATATATACTTTATATATGATAATATACATATATTATTGCACTTGCAGATATGCTGGTATGTACATATATGAATTGTATCTAAAAATACCCATCCCCCTCATGTCTCATCTGAGATCAATTGTGTTTTAGGGTCTGAGAATGAGATCTGAGCATTAATTTCACTTAAAAGGAAGACACGTGATTCTAGTTTGCCATCAGTGTTGATATTACTGATTTGGGAAAGAAACTAAAAGAGGCAAAGTATCAAACAGATGCTTGGGGAGCCAAATTCACAGCTAATTTTACACAATTTAGTACCTAAAGTAATGTTAAAATATGGTATAATTTTTTTTCCCAAGTTTTCTTCCTTGGGTTTCTATGTACACAGTTTCCATAATAAATTCTATATTACAATATGGACAATATGTATTTTTCCATAAATATCTCAGCTAAAGGTGCTATCATTTATTTACTTCCTATTTAATGTTTTGTGATCTTTCAAAATGCAATCACAAATATTGATTTTATAAATTCCTTTGGCCAATGATATAGAAGTCTGACTTTTCAAGAGGCTATTTGAAAACCTTTTAAGTGACTTGTCAGTCTTTGGAGAGCACTGCAGTTAACTTGTAAAAAACAGAGAAGACTAAAAAGATATATATACACATATATATATATATGTGTATATATACACACACACATATAAATATATATATTTCAGTGCATTGCTTAAAAGACACCACTTTGACAAGGGATGTTACAAGGAGCTCTTGTCTGGATTGAATGGACATATAACACAGTAAATCAGGCATGGGATTTGTTCAAAAGGCATTCTCTAAAGCATTGAGTTACTGGAATGCTCACTCTGGGTACTAAACTTTTGATTGAAAATATTAATCTGTAACAGTGTGGTTGAGACAGTTCTTAGACACATGCAGGGTTTTTTATGTTTTTATGTTTATGTGTTTTATTCCAGAACACCACAAGACCAAAGTATTTATTAGGTAAGAGCCAATGAACTAAAAGTATTTGTAGGAAAGATTATTTAATTTTGCCCCTTATTATTATTCTAGTCACAAATGGTTTATAATGCAATCTCATTTTTCAGCTAAATTAAAGAATTTTGACTTTTGTGATTGTTCAGAAATATTTTTACCATCTTTGTCTCCTTCCTAAGAACCCCTCCTTCCTTCCCTTCTTGTTCTACTTTGGTTTTATCAGTTTGTGACTATCCACAAATTGGTGCCTGCAGAGAGTGAAAGGTCAGTGCAATTAAGCAGTTGATGAAGACAAATGGAAGAGAAAATCTCAGCCTAAATCAGATCCAGGTGCTGCGCGGTAGCTTCTGTCACAAACCTCTTATAGGGATGTTTTTGTGTTAGTCTGACAAGGGTTCTAATGTGTGGACCCTCTGGTCCTCAGACTCTTTGGCTCAGGACATTTTCATCCAACCCATGGCAGACACTACATTTCCTCTTGCTCTACTCCAGCCGGTAATGCCACAATCTCTGCTAAAGCCATCTATTGATTATGCTGGGAAGGTTCTTAGAAGTTAGTGAAGAAGGCAAAGCTATGGAAAACACAGTCCAGAGGTGATAAATGGGAAAAAGAACATAAACTTCAACATCTTAAGTTATTGTCACAAGTACATTGCTCACATCCAGCTCGTCATGAACACTTATAAACACACACACACAGCGGACAATACTGAATACAGTCTTAGTACAGTTCTTACGATTACTTTTGATTCATTGTATTTAAGAAATTGTTGTAAAATTTAGCAATGTAAATAAAGGGGTATTTGGTTGTTTTGTTTCTAATCCAGTCTTTTCTTATCAGATTGGCTCATTGTCTATTTTTGATCCTCATGTGTGATTTAAACTGGCACTAGCTCTATGATGTGGTCTATGTTTGGGCATTGGCATACAAACTGTAGAAACTTCTCAGTCTTGTTTTCAATGATTAAAATTCCACACTTTAACAACAGTAATTATCACCTGCATTTCAAGTTTCAGTTTACGATGTTCCTAGTTTTATGTTTTTTATATCCTAGCAATGGTGGAAATTATCAGGGTCTCTTCCACGCTTTCGAGTCTGCTTGTGGCAGATGCCTGAATGTGCTGGTAGATTCATTTCTTTTATTTTTTTTTAATCTGTATCTCAGTGAAAAGTTTATTAACTGCCAGGAGGTTTTCTAAAAGGAGAATATTTTTCATATTACACAAAATCAATATCTAAGGGTCCTTCCTGAATCACCCTGTCTACCATTCTTATTGGTTGCAGGAGTCACCGATCATATTACAGGAAGAAAATTACTCATATTTATAGGAACAGACATAATCGTATGTTTAAAATACACATTTACTCCCACAATGAAAGATATAATTTAAAATGTAATTACTTCTAAAAATATTAAAGTATAAAGTAAAATCCATACTGTCAAGTAAATGACAGATGTCAATACATGATTTTTTTTCCCCCATCAGTGGTGGTGTAGGGGAGGTTGGTGAAACACATTGGGATATTAAGTATCTTTAGAAGCTGGAGAGTGAACAGTAAAGGGCTTGAAAAGGTTACAAAATGAAGCTCGGATATACCAAAAATACACTCAACCTAGGTCTAATTTTAGGTGCCATAAAGTTAAGTTCTGACATAAATACCTAAGCAAAACTCATCATGAAGCATATGAGAAAATAATTGTTACCAAATCAGTATATACCATGGTGACAAACAATAAACTTGCAGAGGGAAAATCTTTTTAAAACATGAGGTATACAAGTTTAAGAAAAGGAAATTAAAATTTAGATACATATCCAGGTGTCCCTAAATTGACTGAGGGGTTTTATGAAAGAGTTTTATTGTGATTGTCACTTAATAGATTTTTTTTTTTTTTGGGTAAACTTTGAAACTTCATGTCAGACAAAGCTGTAATTCTTAAAATAAAAATATAGTATATTATACGAATGACTAAAAGAACAAACAAAATTTCAAAGTTATACCCCATTGCATTGTCGAAAGAGTATTTTCCCTTCTTCACATTTGTATTATATATTTAATCAGAGTTTCTTTTCTTAGGATGAAATCTTTGTTTATTGGGAAATAGACTGAAAGAGTTGAATATTTTCTCCAGAATTAAAAGTGATGTTCAAAAACCTCATTTGAGGAGGCAAATTCTTTAATTCATTAGAACACTAAGAAAAAACATCTAATAGACAATCAAATTATCTCTTATCTTTTAATTTTATAGAGATGTCCCTTTATTTGATATGCAGTAATTATTCTTTCAGTAAAAAATTAATGAACAAAATTAGATGTTATGCTATGCATTGTAACTTACTATGATATTAGAAAAGTGTTGTTAAAACAAGGGTAATAATACCTCTAAGTAAATAGATATATAATTTATGTAGGTAGAAAAATAAAAATGAATGACTAATTACATCCTGAAAATAACTATGACTTTTAAAAAGCATTACCTCCTATCAAGGATTGGGAAATCTTCAGTAGCTCATTATCTTTATTTTGGGTCATGTCAAAATGACTCTAGCAACAGGCATAAAACTGCTATAACTTTCGTGATCATCTAATTAACAATCGAGTCTTTCTTAAAATGGCAGAGGGTTGATGTGACTAGCAAATGCATGATGGGATTCAGTTCTTACAAGTCAGGACTGTTATCTCTACAATCTCCCAACCCATGATTATGTCCTATCTTGGAAAGAAAATTGGAAATCAGTGGAAAAACATCACTTTGCTGTAATTGAGATTATGTTTATTCACAAAGTGTTTTGTTTTCCTTATGTGCTGCCAGACATCTGTATAAAGACTGAGAGTTTTAGCAAAATAATCAGCATCTTTCCAAGTGTCTAAATGTTGATTGCATTTGTTTTACTCTAAATATTTGATGAAATTTGGTTTTATCTATAAAATACATATTATGTTGCTCTGTTATTTTGGAAGTTATTTCTCATTCTAGCATTGCAAATTTAGGATACTCCCTGACTTGGAAACAGAGTGATTTTATGATAGAATTTTGAAAGTAGAAGTGATTAGTATTGAGCAACTTAATTTGTGGTTAATAATTTTACGATTTTTGGCCAATTCTTAAAATTTGGCCGCAAAATGATATTTCTAACAATATATAACAGGAACCTCTGTTTTATTCAATAAATATTTTTACTTTGTTGATTTTTAGTGTTTATCATAAATACTAAAATAATTTAAATGAAAATAAAAAACTAAACAAGGGATGTCATGTTAGTCTCATTCCTACATAATATATTCTTTGAAGTTTTACTAAATGGAATAGTAAAATAAAATAGTTAATATAAAAGTTTGAAAATAAAAAATTCAATTATTTTTGCTGAGAATATGATTTACCATGCATACCCAATAAAACGCTTTTAGAAGCATATAATGTGAAATCTAAAATAGTTGAACTGATAGAAGGAAAGAGTAGAATGCTGGTTGTCAGGAACTGGGGTAGAAGAAATGGGGAGATATTGGTCAAAGAATGAGAACTTTAAGTTTAAGATGAAAAAGTTCTAGCAATCTAATATACATTCCCAGTGGTGACATCCTTGTTAATTTGACTGTAGGAATCATCAAAAGAATGTCAATGTAGATCAAATCATTGCTTTGTACACCTTCAATATATACAATCTTTATTTGTCAATTAAACATTTTAAAATTTAAATAAGGAAGCATATAAAATTAATGAGTAAGCTAGATAAAAAATAACTTTTATCTCTGTTCTAAAAATAATAATTTATAAATTATAACATGCATAATTTACTTCTGTTAATGTGAATGACATTTTTAAGAAAATGCTAACATATTTGAACAATTTATTTCAATTTTACACTTGTCTTGCCTTTTAATTAAAACCGTTCATATTATTATGACAGCAATGTGTAATTGTGCACACTTAAAATTCATTTTTATTTTTGCACGTATTTACACTTTCCTTTAGTCTTCATTTATTTCTTCATGTCTCTGTTTTTCTCTGGTATACATTTTCTTTAGCCAAGTAAGTCCCCTTGTGGTTTATTTTACTGTGTCAGTATTTTTTTTTTTCTGGAAAAAAAAAAGTCTGTTTACTCCACAGTTAAAAATACTTGTGCTGAGTATAAAAGTGTAGGTTGACAGTTATTTCCTTTCAGCAATTTAAAAATATTTTTGCTGTGTCATTTCGATTTAAAAAGTAGCATATTTTTTCTTTTGAAGAAATAAGAATTTTTGAATACACACATACATACACACATGCATGCTAATGTAATGATGTGCCTAGGTGTGGTTTTCTAGTACTTGTTTAGTTTTTCAACTGTATATCAAAGGCGTAGCTTGATGGCATGAAGTCCTTCAACGGTTTTCAGAATTTCAAACAATTTCTCTTCACTTATTGCTTCCTCTACATTAGCTCTGCTTATTTCTTAGAGTCTAATATAACGTACGTTAGATCTTCTCAAATCACTCTTTTAAAATTATTTTTATTCTTTTTTCTTTTGCTTTTCAGCCTGAATATTTTCTATTGATTTATTTTATAGTTCTCTATTTCTCTCTTCTGCTACATCTAATCTGTTAATACTCAAATCAGCTCTTAATTTAAATTATTTCATTTTTTGGTTCTAGATTTCTGTTCCCTGGTCAAATTCTGTACCTTGTCAACAATTTTTGAACATATCATTCACAATTATTTTAAATTCTATTGCTTCAGTATCAGAGTTATATTTGAGTCTGCTCCTTTGGACTCTATATTCCCATGGTCCCATTTTTGGACATGCCTGGCAATTTTGAAAAATCATAGATGCCACAAATGCTGTGAAAGGTTCTTCCAGTGAAAGTTTATCACCCCATTCTTTAACAGGCTGCCAGACTGGAGGCATATCACTTTAATTCAATCAGGGACTGACTTATCTGATTCCAGGCTAGCTTGTAGTTGTCATAATACTTGATTTGTATCTCATTTTGTTTGTTTCTAGGCTATAGCTTTCTCAGTGTCTCAGCCAAGACTATGGGATATTTCCTAGGTCCCTTCCTGTTTAATACATCCTGAATTTTTGTCTCTTTGGCATCAGAATTCTAATGATAATATCACTCTGCTTTTCAGTGCTTTCTTCTTAGCTTGTTAGGCTCTTGTCCTGCACAACTGAAGACTTTGGTAAATGCTTCTAGAGGTTTATTTGTCCCCTTTCTCTTCAAAACATTGGTATCTTTAATCCTACATAGTCTGGCTGCTCTGAACTTCAAGTTTTATGTTCCTTGCCCTGCAAAATTATGAAAACTCCACTGGCTTCTTTGCCTCCTTAGCTCCTTTCTTCTAAGATTCATATTCTCATGATCCACACCAAGAATTGGCAGGTGCCCTGAAGAAAAAAACAAATCACAGTATATTGGCCCACTCACCTGCTCCTTAGTTCCTGATTACCCAAGCAACTCTCCGATTTTTTTCAATCAGGTTTTTTTGTTTATTTTTCTGGATTTTTAGTTCTTTACTTTCACTTATTACTATAGTATTTTGAATAAGGAAATTGTTCAGGTACAAAACAATCAACCATTATTAGTGTTTAATTCTCAATATTTTATGTAGAAATTCATTGAGTTTAATGCAGTGTCATCAAAAGTATAGCTTAACATAATGCCACTATCATTGAAGTGACTTCTAAACTAATGAATGCTAATAATTCTAATGAAATCTAATAATGAATACATTATTATTCATGTAACACATTTCCAAGATTTTTATACCTATATTATTTGCATGATCAAATAAGTAGTGATTGTACACATACAAAGCAAAGTACAGGAGGAGTTATTGTTTAACGGATACAAAGTCTTAGTTTGGAAAGATGAAAAATTTCTGGAGATGGTGGGAATAATTGAATAACTAAGTTAATATACTTAATAATACTGAACTCTACACTTGAAAGTAGTTAAAATGATAAATTTTGTAATACATATTTTACCACAATAAAAAGTGCTCATTTAAACCAGTAATAAAAAAATCAAATTTGAAATGACTTTTTTGCATAATCAGTAATTAATTTTTTAAGAATTCTCCAATAATGAATTTGATCTCATTCAGATTTATTAAATACTTTTAACATCTATGAACATATTACACAGGTCATTCTTCCCATTCTAGTAGCATAAATATTCACTTACTTTCTTCACATATTTGGGTTCTAAAAGGTAAAAAAAATATATAATATTCTGCATTGAGAACTTCATAAAATTAATCAAACCATATTTAAGTTGATGGACTATGGTAAGCAAATAAAAAGCACATAATATAAAAGACTAGGAGGAGGGATCAGGGAAGAAGTGATAAATGAGCTGGATTTAGAAAGATATGTATATATATTTTCATTATAATTCAAATTTTAAATACCAATCATTAAAGACAAGAGTTCACTTCCAGTGATGGTATTAAAATATGAATCATTTTATTAAATGCTCAAGCACTTAAAATATAATTAGAAATATATTAATTGCAGACTATTTCAAATTCAAAACATTTTCTCTTAGGTCGTTTTGTCATTTCACAAGTTTAGCCAAAATGTTGCAAGACTCTTTTTCATTTATTCTTCAATGATGATGTAGTTCTATTTTCCTAGTTCAGCAAAATACAAATTACAAAGTCTGTAAAACAATGTGGGAAACAGAATTTTATATCAGTTTCAAGGGGAGCATGATCTTTTCTACTATACTGAAAAGCTTATTTTGCATCAAGTGAAGTCATATATAGTCACAATCTACAATCCAAGGGCAGGTGGGCCATATGTTTTTCCTCTACCTGAATATTGCCAGATACTTTGTCAAGCCCCCTGTTGAAATCATTCTGTGGTATTTTACACTGATGTAGCACTTTATACTACAAGAAAAATGCAGTCACCTTAATGAAATCCCATGACAGTATTTAAATCAAGTCAAATAGCAGAAAGAATCAATATCTTCCTTTGCCTATGGTTCCAAAATTACATGATGAGACAGAAAAAAAAAAAAAATCCTAAACAAAAAGTCATCCTGACTTGACTATATTCCTCCCCCAATCAATGTAATGTCACCTCTGGCTATCCCTAACCTGGGGGTCCTTTGCTTAATGTCACCAAGGTACTGTGATATTTGAATGCCATTTCTATTGAAAAGTTTTACTTTAAAAAAACATAAAGTATTACCTCTTCTTTTCATTTTAAGCAAACCAATTATACAAGTATTATAAAATATAAAA
>RJWJ010042779.1:0-12886 GCA_004363605.1 Indri indri | reverse complement strand
GTATACTACCAAAGGCTATCAAGATAGTCTACTCATAAAAACTTTGTTAAAATTTGTGACTTTGTTGGAAGTCACAAATATCTGATTTGTTTCTCACAGCAATTTATATTTTCATTTAAATCCAACTTAAGGCTCTATAGGGTGATTTTAATATAAAAATGAACCCATAAAATTACTGATGTTTATAAATTTTATGATGATTTTATAGAAGATAAGAAACTACAGTTTAAATCATAAGGGCACAAGAAAAATAACTTTTATGAAAGTGTTCTTTTTATCATAAACCTAAAATAAAAATAAATATTTGGATAAAAATTAGAGACAATGAAATATTAGCTATATTCTAAAAATCTACTGACCCCAAGTGGTTACTATTATTATATTCCTTCTATGACATTATGGAAGATGTTTGAAAGATAATTTACTATTTAGTTTTCACAAGAAGGCTTCAACATGAGAATGCTTATGTCATTTTACAGATTAAAATACTGAAACTCAAGGAGTTTAAGAAATTTGCTGGAGATCACACTGCTAGTAACCGAGGAAATCAAATCTAAATTCAGGTTTTTCTAATTCCAATATCAAGCTCTTTCTGCCTCCAAAATTAGGACCAGAGTAATAATTTTTCCATGTTTTAGTCAATGAGATCTTAAGTTATGGCCACAAAATCACAATTACTAAAGAATTAAGTATACTTGTGGTATCACAGATAATATGTTGTAGTGACAAGAAATAGACTCTGAGTCCAGAAACTGGTTCTAATGCAAAATTAATTACATAATATATTTATTACTGTGTGAATTTCAAGAAGGCAATTAACCTGAGAAGAAAACTTATTACTGATAATCTAGTCCAATCTAAGTGCTAAAATTCTACTACATGCAAGTGATTTCCTACACATTATTTCACAGATTTTAACTTTTTTAATGTTTAAAAATTGATGTATGCTAATAAATAAAAGTAAATATTAAAGAAGTTCTAAAATAAAAACTTAGATTTCTTCTCTTCAAATCTGTAGTCCTACTCGACAAGAAAATAGTAAAGTTTCATATGTATGTATCTAGAAAAGTTCAATTTTCTTGATATGTTTAGAAAGTTTTTACTCAACTGTAACACAGAGAAATATATAGAATTCATAAGTAGATTGCCGATGAATTACCAGACAGTGAATAACCCACATAATTATCACCCAGATTCAGAAATAGAATATGACAAGGTTCCCAGAAGCCTTCTTCATGCTCTCTTCCACACACCATCCTCCTTCCTTCCCAGAGGTAACTCTTATCCTGAATCCTGAAACAATAAACTAGTTTGCCTGGATAAATGGGATTGTACAGAATGTGTTATATTCTGTCAAGCTACTTATAGTCAACATTATGTTTACATAATTTATCCTCGGTAGCAGTAGTTTGTTTTCTTACTTTATTACCTTGAAACTTCTAATATACAGAAATATAGATGTGAGATGCATACAGAATATACTATATTCTAATATATAAAATATCACAATTTATCCATTCTACTGTTAACGAACATTTGTGTTGTTTTCAGTTTGGGGCTATCATACACGATGCTGCTATAAATACTTTGTTCAAATCTTTTGCACACATATGTTTGAGTTACTATTGGACATTTACATAGGGGTGTAATTGCTGGGTCATATTTGTTATGCTCAACTTTAGGAGTTAGTGTCAGTTTTTCAAATCCTGTCTCCCACCAACTGTGAACGTGAGAGTTCCAATTCTTCCACATACTCCCTGATAGTACCTTCAGGATTGTTTTTTCAAATTTCAGTGGATTTTGGTGGGTGTACAGTGGTATCTCATTGTGATTTTAATGTTCATTTCCCTGAGTGATTTTTTATATGCTTATTGGTCCTTGGGATATCCTCTTGGGAAATACCTGTTCATGTATCTTGCCCATTTTAAAAAATTGGGTTGTCATTTTGTTGTTGTTTTGCAGCATTGTGTATATATTTTTATTGTTAAATATAAACATGTTATGGCTTTTCTTATCCTTTTAACAGTGTTTTTGATGGTCAGAAATTTTTCCATAAATTAATAAAGATTGGCTAATTGAACTATATTAAAATAATACCATTTATAAATTATATCAAAAACATAAGCTACTTAGGAGTCAGTCTAATGAAAGATAAAAGACCTATTCTTAGAAAGCTCTAAAACAATATTGAGAGAAATTTAAAAAGACCTAAATAAATGGAAGTATATGCCATGGCTACAGTATGGAAGCCTCGGGGTTGTTAAAGTTGTCAACTCCTCCCAACTGACACATGGATTCAATGCAATCTAAATTTTAAAATGAGTAAGTTTTATGTGAAGTGAAAATCAACTGATTTTAAAACTGGTATGGAAATACAAACAGCCAAGAATACCCAGAGTAATCTTGAAGAATTAGAGAAAAGTTGAGACTGTATAGCAAAACTTATTATAAAGCTAGAGTATATAAGACAACACAGTATTGGCACCAGGATAGACAAACATACCAATTGACAGAATAGTGAGTTCAGAAACAGAGCCACATACATACTCAGTCTTGATTTATGACAAAGTTGGCACTGCAGAGCATCTGGGAAAGGAATGTCTTTTCAATAAATGGTGCGGGTCAACCAGCAATCCAAATAGGT
Source organism: Indri indri (assembly GCA_004363605.1). Classification (NCBI taxonomy): domain Eukaryota; kingdom Metazoa; phylum Chordata; class Mammalia; order Primates; family Indriidae; genus Indri; species Indri indri. Next base: position 10,242 of record RJWJ010042779.1, on the reverse strand, counting down.
ACATTCTCTTCTGAATTTTCCTTTCTTGCTATTTAACCATGTATTTTAGCAGCCTTTCCATATCAACGTGTATAAATCTAACTCATTTTAAATAGCTGCATAATAACCATAGTATAAATATATCTCGACTTATTCACCCATTCCTGTCTTGATTGATGTTTAGCTTTTTTCCATTTTTTTTTTCTGTGAACAGTTTTGGAAGTGTATCTATAGTATAACATTCTAGAAATAGAATGCTGAATCAAAGGGCATATATATTTAAAGTTATTGACATATTTCCCTCCAAAAAGGCCACAGCTAAGTATGCTCTCACCAAGACTTTATGAAAGTGCCCAGAATGTAACAGAAGTGACAGATGTTCCGTATTTGTTCCACTTTTACTGTTCATGACTCACAAAGGACTTTATGAGCAAATTTAATCACATTAACCACTGATAAGTTAGAATGAAAGTAAGGCTGCCTCTGCAGAGATTAAAGTAAGGGCTGACCGAGCAAACAGGGTGAGCTACTCTATGATGTGCATGCAAAAGTGGTCTTAGAGTAGGAAGAGGAAAAGCTCAGAAAAGAAAGAGAAGGCCACAGGACAGAAGCCAGATTTGGGCTCAGTGGAGAAGGCTAATGCAAGAGGCAATGTGCTGACTAGGGGTAAAGTCTTCTCAATTTCTATGCTGACCAAATTACACCCAATTGCCAGAGATTGACTAAATTGTCATGTCATCAAGGAATTCTGTAGTATTGAATATTGTGTGGTATTTAAATAAGTGGGTCATCTGCTGGGATGCAGAAATCTCATTAAAGCTTTTCACTGGAATGGTATTTTTGTAACTGGATTGGGACTTTTACTATACCCAAGCAATTCAGCTAGTGCTGTCTTCCTTGAATAAAATAACTCCCTTTCTTAAACTACACAAATCCTCCTCCTCATCTTTCAAGGTTCATCTCAAGCCCCATTTTCTCCCTGAATACCCCCCTTGAAACTCAGTTCCATGTTGACAGAATTGTTCTTGCCATTCAGGGTTACACTTTATCAAATGCAGTTTTCTAGAATTCTTTCATTGTTTCATGTCTAATGGTATCATGCATGCACATTTAGTTTCTCGAAATTTACTATGAGAGAAGGATAAGATGGAAACCTCACTTGTACTTTTCATGTGCCAGGCACTTTAGTGTCATATTTAATCTTCACAGCCATTCCCTAAGGTATATATTAATATTCCCACTTCTTAGATGAGAAAATAGAATTTCAGGTATACTATAATATATGCCTTGCTTTATTACCTAGCTATTTAGGTTGCACTCTGGAATTCAAACTCAAGCTGTTTTATTTGAAAGTCACTCATCACAACATCTTCCTAAAGAGTGCTCTGTATGTGTTTTGTGTTATAGAAATTGTCCTTAGGCATCTGAATCTATGGTATCAGCACTACCATCACCACTAAAGTGGAAGGAAAAATCATTGGCTTTGAGGACTGGAAACTAGAATTCCAATACTGGTTCCACTACTCTGAACGCTGATCCCTTCCCTTTCTTAAGGAATACATACAAAAGCTATCCAACTACCAAAAAACGCATCAGTCTTAAGTAGTACATTAATGCTGTTCATTTTTCAGAAGTAGCGTAACACAGTGCTCAAGTTGGGCTTTAGAGTAAAAAGAATCTTGGCTTGAAGATAGGATCTGCCACTCCTGAGCCATGCCAGTATCAGCAGGTTATTTAATTTCTCTAAGCCACACGTCCTCATCTGTAAAATATGTTTGATAATCACCATCTCGCTGGATCATTAGAAGGATTAAATGAGGTCACATATGTAAAGCTTTTAGCATATTGTTGATCCACAGTAAGTGCTTCATAAAACTATCATTTGTATTCATTCCTACTGAATTAACAAAAAATAGACATCTATGTTGTAAGTACACTAATAATTGTACATAAACATAAAAACTGATGAAAACAAAAAGTTGGGAAAAGAGAAAAACATTATTTTAAATTCCTTCAGTGTTAGTGTTTGATACTTAGTAGGTCCAATGCCAGAGTACTATTAGGTGATATAATAATTCACAGCTTTTCAGTCAAAAATATTTTTGAAAGTATAAAAATAAAAAAATCACCTTTTCCTTAATCAATTCAAAAATAAGTTTACTTATAAGGTTATCTGTCATTTACTGAAATTACGAGTAGTAAGAGACATTTGGACTCAAGTCATAAAGACACACACATTTTAAAATTCCTGTAGATTAGCTTAAATAATGAAAAACATACAATTATCTTGATTTATTTTCTTACTTTTGTCTGCATTTAAGCAATAAAAATAAACCTAGACAGATCTATTAACAGAACCAATAGAACTGACTTAGGTAAAAATGATGAACATAGATTTTATTTCTCTTGATGAGAATGTTTAAAAAAAACCCTAAAAAAACATAACTTTTAGATTACATGTCGACATGCGCTCTTAACATTTCTACAGAGATTTACAGCTGAAGTTGGCAGAGCATTTGCATAAGACATTATTATATTGTGGACTATTTTATAGGGGGGAGATATGCCAATTTTTTTAAGTTTTCTTAAACCAATTGGAACTATCTAAAGGATGCAGATTTGACTGACTTAAACCTCATCCCCAAAGCTTATATACTTCTTTTCAAGAATCTCATTTGAATGCTAGCTTATTGAGTCAAGCACGGCCATTTTGGGGGGGTGGGGGAGGGGGAAGGACGGCAGAAGTTAAATTTGATGTTCATTAACATGAAGGGAAATTTCTTGCCCCATTTAACTAATATCTTACTTGGTACAGTGTGACAAACAAATTTTAGTTGTTAAAATCTATTATACCTGCTTTAAATTGCAACTCCCTGTAGCCGGAAGCTCAATAGCTGCTTAAATTCAATTTGAGTTGCCAGGGGCTGTTAATGGGTAGGTTTTCTATTTATTTTCTTAATTGTTCTTTATCTAAATTATCATTGATGATGAAATCTTATGTGTGTTACACTCCCACATAATCAGAAGGTCTAAATAATTTTTCCCCTTCAGGATAATGATATGGAACTAAAAGCCCATAAAAATCTTTAGGAATAGTTTGTATTTTGTTTCAAATAGACAATTCCACTTGAACTTTGACAGCACTAACAAAATATGGAAATAATAAACAAACTGAAAGTTATCAATGCTAAACCCATAGTATTAATAGTAAATGTATGTGCTGATTGACTATCACAATTTATCTCTTCAAAATTTTTAAAACTCAGAGTTTTCTGTCTCTAGAATGGTTTCTACTCAATGTGTTTATGTGTATGGCATGATACTGACATTTCATTCTTAAAGTAATTACTGAGTTTATGATATAATAGACACAGTAAAATACACACAAGGCATTGGAAAAGAAAATGTAACGTTCATATATACTTATCATTTCCAGCAGAGGTCTCTAGAGAGCAACCGAAGTTATGGAAATAAGGGATATATGTTCAGTAATTTAAATATAAAATTTAACTCTTCAGCTTTACATGAGCCCTTTCTTTTCACCCACGCCCCTTTCTCTTTTGATGTCTGTGCTCCTTCATCAGATAAAAGGCTGTCTAAAAAACTGATCAGAAGTAGACACAAGAGAACAGGTTAATCCCAAGTGCACCGGTGTAATGTGTCACAAAACAGACAATGTAATTATCTCAGCAGCCTGTTTAACCAGCTAATTCGGCAGCTTTGCATACCAGGGGTGAGCTCATCTGTTCACTATATTACCAGCCAGAACATTTTCCACCAAGATCACTACAGTTTTACAAAAGCTTGTAAAAGCCTAAGGATTGAGTGTTTCATTGAATGTGGTTTAACAGCTTTTTGCAATCTTTTATTTACAGGGAAGCAACAGACTAACAAAGAGAAGAAAATGCAGATTAGTATTGTACAAGACCTCCAAAATGAAGGCAATGATATAAATATCCATATGTGTTCACTGTAAATGAAACACCTCTCTCTTTACTGGGAATTTCTGCAGAAATGCTAACGACTCAACAGAAATGTAATTTTGATAACAAAGACGTGTAAGCTCAATTTCGGTTTTCTTAGAAGTAAATTTCTTTGCCATCAAACACATTCTGCATTTTGCTAATATCACTATTTCGCGGGAATCATTTGGGCATTAGTGTCATACCGACCTGGTTCTTTGACTTTTTTGTTGCCTGACCTTGGGCAGCTTACCCCAACAGTTTCCTAATCCTTAAAACATGAATAATACTGACATATTGTAAGTCATATGTCAGGGAAATACCTGGCACAAAGAGACAGCTAAATACATAGTAGCTACTTTATTTCATGAGATACACACACATACCTATGTATGCATATACACATACATACACAAATACATGTATATATACACACACAAACACACATCTACACCCATTTTCTATATATAACTCAGTAAAAAATGTGTAGGAAATAGTCATGTGTTGTCACAAATCTTTTCTTTAAAATGACTATCCCAGACCATAGTGACACCATCACATAACATGAAGGTCCAGCAACTAGCAGAGTGCCTCATGTGCTTAATAATTTTGTTGAATGAAATAAACATAACAGACTAGGGGAAGAAAAACACTGCAGAATATATAAAATTAGTCAAGAATATTGGCAATATTTTAAAGTGATGTGTTTTCCTGTTCAATATTTTCCATAATTAAATTTTTAAGTCAAAGGATAGCAAGTTCTATGTCTCATAGCTTAAATGTAGGTTATACCTGTGATGTCACATGTTTCATCATTTGACATAGTTGAATGACAACATTGACAGGAGAATTAAAGACTTAGACAATGATAAAAATCATCTTGTAGGCGAGGCAGAGAAAAAGGAAGGTTCTGATTTATAGTAAAATATGTGGAAAGGCCTGTTCGTATATGAAAGTGATGAGAAAAGCACAAATGAATTATATGTGAGATGCAAAACACCCAAGGAGATTGCATGGGAGAACTCCATGGCCAGAGATGTGGCCAGGAACATAGACTTAGGAAAGAGCCAATCACCATCTCCTAGTCTCATGGCATGGAAATCTCAGCTTCAACATCAAGTTCAAAGCCAGGGGAAAACAGAAAGTCTCTCTGACTTTGGCTTCCATTCTATTCCCCATACACACTGTTCACACATCAGCCAAAATGAAACTTGGATTATGCTGCTCCCTTCTCTAAACCCTCCTGTAACCCTACTATGATTGACTGCTCTACTTCTCCCAATTTATTTCAAACCCCTTCTTCCTTGACCTGGTTCACTGAGACCACATTGGCATCATTGTCATTTTTGTACAACAGCCTAGGGCCTTTCTACCTACCATTAACTGTCTGTCAGAAAGTCTCTTCCTCTCAGACTTTTGCAAGGCTCACTTCCTCACCCCGCTTCATTCAGACCCTGCTCAAATATATAACCTCCTTGTAAAGGCCTTTGCTGACTATGCTTTCTAAAACAGCAACTCCAGTCACTGTCTTTTAATGCTGCTTTATTTTTCTTCATAGCACTCACCTGGACCTCAGTTTACATTATTTATTTGATTATGTATTTACTGTCTCTCATCCCACTGGAATCTTAGCTTAGTGAGGCCCGGAATTTATTTCATTCACTTGTCTATCCCCAGTGCCTAGAAAGGTCCCTGGCACATAGTAGTGACTTGGTTAAATGAATGGTTATATTAATATTTGTAGAATGAATGGTGGGAAAGGAGGTCAGTAACTCAGTGTTCCGCTATATTTTGTTCGTTCTAGTTTCATGTTGTACAGGAATTACGAATTTCCATGGCCTGGTGCCTCCATTAATCTATCAATTCTTTAAGTAGAGTAGGCCATGATCTTATGCATTTTGACATTATGCACAATGTCTGGTACCCTGTGGCACTCTAGAAAACAGTTACTAGCAAACAAAAATTTTTAAAATGAACTAAAAGGGAAAGACTCAATGGAAAAGTTTTGAAGTTTTTTTTAAAAACTGAGAATCATAGTGTATTTTCAAAAGTAATTAAACATGTTATGATAATACTTCTGTGGTATAAAAAGAGATCCAGTAACAAATATCTCTGTCTCAACCATTATTGAAAAGTACCACTGATTTTATCTTGTGCAATTTTCAATATTGAATATACCCTTGGTAACGTACCATTATTATTATTCCTACCTTATAGGTAGAGAAACTGAGGAATATGATTGCTAAGCCTCTAGCCCTGAATCACACAGCTAGTAAGTGCCAGAATTTGAATCCTAGTCAAATTAACAGTTCTCTTTTGGAGACTTTCAAGATCTACCCTCTGATTGACCTTCCGATATTTCAAATATTATTTTCCCAGTTGCCTTTGAACGTTAATACGATTTCCTACTTCTCTCTTCTAACAATCAAATTAATACCACTAAATTAAAAACTTCAATATTGCAAAGTGTACTTTGGATACCAAACTCTTAAAACATCTTTAATAATAAATGTATATCTCCCCTCAAAGTGGGGTGGGTTAACGAAGGTTAATGTTGTCCTTGGGGTGGTAGAATTTAAATTTCATGAGCCTCCTAAGCCTATTTAACAAAGAGAAAAAAATGTTGCCATACTTTAGTAAAACCTGCATTTCAAGGCACTTCTATGATTTATGAATTTCTCTCCTGTAGAGAACAAGTGATATATAGCTGGAGTCTAATTCATTCCAACTCATCATGTGTATTTTGTAAGTCCATATCACCTTTCTAAATCACTAGGCAGCTAACACTGAGTAGATGTATTTGGGTTTGAAAACAAAAATTAGACTGTGTACTATTCCTTGTATGGGATTCTGTTAATGTTTTGTCATAGAGTATCAGGTCAAACATGTTAACTCAACTTTTAGACTCATTGCCCAATATTCCTCAGCTCCTGCATAATTTACTCTTATACTATGCTTGCAGGCAATATTAATTGGGTTAAAAAGGGTCATTAGTTTATTACTAAGTACCTGTATGGCCTTTGGCAAAGATAAAGTGTTACATGAATAGTGACTGTGTATGTCATATTAATAGTCTCTTCCTCAAAACCTTTAGTTTTAAAGTTTTCTTAATTTTTTCTTTTGTTGTCAGATAATTTATATATAAAACTCATCATTGCAAGGTACTTTTCCTTTATTCACATATTTATTCATTTACTCAAAAATATTTACTGAGAATCTAGTATACTCAAGCATTGTGCTTGCACTGAGAATACAGTGGGAAAAACGCAGACACGAAGGCATCTTTAAATGCCATAATTATAAAATTTAAGTAAAAAAAAAAGAAGTCAAATTTATTTGCATATATAACATACCAGGCCAGATCTAAGGTTGAAGGAAATGATCAGTACTTTGAGGCCTATCCTCTCTCTCTCCGTTAATACAGTGTTATTTAAAAACATATCCAATGTATACACATTAGCTATTCTAATATTTGTGTATGTGAATTGTAAATATATAAGTTGCTCAATATTTTGTTAGATTACTGAGGCAAATTGGAAATTTATTTCTACAGAGTCTTTAAAAAAAAATGGTCTTATCTTTTGTTGCTTGGGATGAAAGGCAGACAGATGGGTTAATTTTGGGGGGAAAAAAACTCACGGTATTCCAGGCAGAAGGAACCATAGAAGATGAGACAGGGAGTCCCATTTGGTTGAGTCATGTGGTGAAGAAGAACAGTGAGAGATAATTTGAAAACACAGCTTGGCAGGGGTGTGGGCAGCTATGCTTGGCAGGTCAAGGAGTTTATAGTTCTTTTTTCAAAAGAAAATTTAACCTTTTAAACAGCTTTATTGAGGTATAGTTGATATACAAAAAACTGCACATATTTAATGTATACAATTTGATGAGTTTGAACAGATGCATACGCCTATAAAATCATCACCACAATCAAGGTTATAAATATTAATATATCTATCACTTCCAAAAGTTTGCTCATGCCCCTTTGGGTTTTGTTTTCTTGTTTTGTACTGTGGTAAGAATATTTAACATGAGATCTACCCTCTTAACAGATGTTTTAAGTACACAATATAGTATTGTTAACTATAGGCGCTATATCGTACAGCAGATCTCCAGACTTCATCTTACATAACTGAAACTTTATACCTATTGAACATCTCCCAATTTCCCTTCCTCTCAGCCCCTGGAAACCACCATTCTACTCTTCGCTTCTATGAGTTTGACTTTTCATATTTCGCATATAAGTGAGATCATGCACTATTTTTGTCTTACTGTGCCTGACTTATTTCACTTAGCATAATGTCCTATAGGACTGCGGTTCCCCAACCCCTGGGCTGAAGACTGGTGCCAGTCTGTGGCCTGTTAGGAACTGGGCTGCACAGCAGGAGGTGAGCAGCAGGTGAGCAAGCAAAGCTTCATCTGTATTTATAGCCACTCCCCCTCACTTGCATCACTGCCTGAGCCCCGCCTCCTGTCAGGTCAGCAGTGGCATTAGATTCTCACAGGAGCACAAACCCTACTGTAAACTGCACACACGAGGCATCGAGGTTGCACACTCCTTATGAGAATCTAATGCCTGATGATCTGAGGTGGAGCTGAGGCGGTGATGCTAGTGCTGGGGAGTGGCTGCAAATACAGATTATCATTAGCAGAGAGGTTTGACTGCACAGAGACCATAATAAATTAATTGCTTTCAGACTTATATCAAAACCCTATCAGTAAGTGGCAAGTGACAATTAAGCTGCATCTGGTGGCAGGATTCACAGTGGCAAGTGAGTTGATGTACTTCAATGTACAGCTGCATCTGGTGGCAGGCTTTAAGTCAGAATCTGACACTTATTTTAGTCCACACGTGGCCTGCCATTATTTTATTTACCACTTCCACCAGTGCCTCTTCCCTGCACTGCGTACTTGTCTCAGTCACAGTTTTGCTAAGCCCACAAGCTAACCTTAACAACAATGAGTAAAAAACAAATGTTGCTGGAGAGATTCTTTGAAGGCGGGTGGGGGAGACCCAATGATGAGACAGAAGACTCTAAGACTGCCAACAAAATGAAAGCTGCATTTAAAAGAAAATATGAAGAGTCCTACTGAAATTATAGGTTCATTGCAACAAGTGATTCACATTCTCCAAGTCTGCTTTGTATATATAGCATGTGGAGATCAGCTATCCAAAGAAGCCATGAAACCTTCAAAACTGCTTCTCCACCTGGGAACCAAGCACCCTGCATTAAAAGACAAGTCTTTGGAGTTTTTCAAAAGAAAAAAATGTGAACACGAAGAACAGAAGCAATTATTGAAGGGTACCACTTCATCAAACGTGTCTGCACTGAGAACATCACTCCTAGTGGCTAACCACATCGTGAAATCTAAGAAGCCTTTTACTGTTGGTGAAGAGTTGATCCTGCTGGCTGCTAAGAACATTTGCCCTGAACTTTCAGGAGGGGCTTAAGTTCAAAAGGTGGCACGTGTTCCTTTTTCAGCTAGCACCACAACTAGACTAATTGATGAAATAGTAGAGGAGACTGACACAGAATTTTTAGAGCGGTGTAACAAATCACTGTGGTATACAATCCAGGTTGACAAATCTGATGTTGACAACAAAGCAACAATGCTTGTTCTTGTGTGATGTATTTTCAGGAGGATGAGCATAAGGATATGTTATGTGCACTTCTGTTGTCAACCAACACGACAGCTGCAAAACTATTCAAGCCTTTGAATGACTACATAGCAGGAAAACTGAATTGGTCATTTGGAGTCGGTATATGCATGGACAGAGTGGCTGCCATGACTGGACGGCTTTCTGGTTTCACTACTCAGGTCAAGGAAGTCGCTTCTGAATGTGAGTCTACACACTGTGTCATCCATACAGAAATGCTAGTTAGCTGAAAAATGTCACCTGAACTAAACAATTTGCAGGATGTGATTAAAATTATCAACTACATTAAAGTACATGCCCTTAACTCATGTCTGTTCATGCAGCTCTGTGAGGAAAAGGACACAGAACACACACATCTTCTCTTACACACAGAAGTGAGATGGCTTTCTAAAGGCAGATCACTGTCCAGAGTTTTTGAGTTATGAGAGCTGCTCCAGAGATTTCTTTTAGAAAAACACTCACCACTGGCAGCACATTTCAGTGACACAGAATGGGTTGCAAAACTTGCTTACTTGTGTGACATATTCAACCTGCTCAACGAATTCAATCTGTCACTTCAGGGGAGAATGACAACTGTGTTCAAGTCGGCAGATAAAGTGGCTGCATTCAAGGCCAAACTGGAAATGTGGGGGCAATGAGTGAACA
>RJWJ010042778.1:0-12874 GCA_004363605.1 Indri indri | reverse complement strand
CATAAATCTTTTTTTTTTTTTTTTTAAATAAATGACCCAGCCCCAGGTATTCTTTTTTAATTGCGCAAAGGGACTAAAACAGTAGGAGTGCCGGGGTGGAAGCTGGGAGCTACTTCGGAGATGGTTTAACAGTCTGGGCGAAGAGTGACTTGGCCCACAGCGGTAGCAGTGGACTGAGGGAGAAAGAGCCTGGGTTCAAGGTCTGTTTTCAAGGTGAAGCCAAAAGGATTTGCTGCCAGATTAGCTGTGGTTTGGGGGAGAAAGAAAAGGAGGCAGACTGAGGTTTTTGTCCTGAGCGACTGGGTGAACAGAGTTGCCGTTTGCTGATTAAGGAAACACTAGGGAGGATCAGCGTGAAGAGGCATCCAGAGGTCAGTTTTGGACACGCTAAATTTGAGATGCCTGCTAGTTCCAAGCGGCCGTGCTGAGTAAGCGACAGTGTTCAGATGTGGAGTTTAGTGGCAGAGTCAGGACAGGACCTGGGGCAGCTTTCGGCATAGAATTGCTGCAAGAGCCATCCGTGGGACTGCTCGGGGTCATTGGGAGCGTGAAGGTGGTACGAGAGGACGAGCTGCCAAACAGGCTGAAGTGGTGTCGGTGACGTAGGGAAACCAAGACAGCGTGGCGTCCCGGGAGCTGCGTGAATGGAGTTTTTCAAAAAGAGTCATCAACTGTGTTCTAACAGGAGTTCTGGAAAATGCTTCAAATGAAGGTGTTTATGCTGAAATAGAAGAATCTAATTCTCAGAAAACGATACTTTAAAAGTGGCAGGAGAGGTTTTTGGAGTGGGGTTCTCGAAGGCAATGGGGAAAGGAAGGACTCTCACCTCTCTACATTTTCATCTCCCTGGAGTCACCTCCCCACCTTCTCACCTTCGTTCTTGGGAAAGTGTGTGTGTTCCTGTGGGGTGTTTCTGAAGAATAGGAAAATGAGAGGGGACGTTTTTGTTCAACTACTTGGGAAACAACTGAGCTGCTCAGGAAATTTATAGTGTGGTTACTTGGATGCTCCCCCCAGGGCTGGCCTTTCCCCATAACTGCCCATTAGGGAGGAAAAACCAAACAGCACCAGCTCTTTGATACTAATGACCGTTTAACATGTAAGCCTCGTCTAAGCAGCGGTCAATGATTCTTCTAATGAATTTATTTTCTCCTCCACAGCTCTGTGGAATTAAGTTAATGGATCACTTTTAAGGAGGAAGGTTTGATTGTAATTCTCCATTGATGCTGAATAATCATGGTTCCTTTTCTCTGCTTCCTTTTTGCTTTGTAACATTTCTTCATTCATTTTTGGAGACGAGTTTTTGACCAGCATCACTTGGGGATTCTAATGTATGCCTGGGAACAGCATCTCCAGCCCTTCCTGGGAGGCTGGGCTCGCACCCCCAGCATCAAGTTCTGTTTGACTTGGAACTCCCCGTCCTATCATGTAAAGATGTGTGCAAATAAAGCAAAACTGCAACAATATGCTAATCTCTAAGCGAATCGACAGGCAATGGCGTGAACCAGCGAAAGCTCTAGACTTGGAGTCAGAGGGTCTGATTTTTTTTTTTAATACCTTTTTAATGACCAAGGGTGAGACACTTGGCATCTGTAAACTTAAAAAAATAATAGCTGCTTTGCCTCTACCAGGAGCTTGTCATGGTCACACGAGACAATCACAAAACAGGTAGCATGTAGCAACTACTTACTGTGGCTCAGACACGATTGTCAGCATTTTAAACATTAACTCATTTAATTCCTGCAACAATGCATGAGATAGTTATTATAACCCTGTCATTCTCAATTTACAGATGAGGAAACTAAGAAGAGGGTGAGTAACTTCCCAAGGTCACACAGTTAGTAAGTGGCAGGCCTGGATCTGAAGTCAACGATGATATTTGTGAATTTTGCCACTTATTTCTCTATAAACTATACTATGCAATAGTCTCAAAATTGTAATAGCAATGGACTTTCTCTTTCATCTACAATATACATTCTTTAAGTCTTTGGAAAATAACTAATTTGCATAGGCTGAAGAGGCATATTCTTTTAAAAAATTAGACATGGGATTTGGGAGTCACTCAATCCCAGGACTGTCTGGCCATCTGTGGGGGTCGCTAGACTGGCTCCCTTAACTTAGCGTCATTGCCAGCAAACCGTGGACTCATTCTGCAGTCTGGCAGCTGGACCAAGTTTATAGTTAGATCAGCTGGTGGGGATATTTGGTCAAAAGATCAAATTATCTTGCAGGGATAATAGCAAACATTTGGGTGCATAATATCCGTAATCAGCTAATCTGATGTTCCTGAGTAGCATAGCAACACAAGATCTGCTAGTGTAGAAGTCAGCCAAGTAGCAATGATTGCCTAAATTCCATAGGCTTTACAGATGATGATTGTCAATTCTGATAGCTCAAATTCCTGTTGCATGATAAAACGCCCCATTAGACATTAATCCAGAGGTTCATTAATCTCATAGGCATAGTGTGACTAATGCCATAAGGTACAGACTACTTGGACGTCACAATGATAGGCTTTTATTTTCTGTCTTAAGAAGAAGAGTGTGACTTCTACGCTATTGCCAAGCTCAGGGTAATGCTTCACAACTGATGTTGCCGAATGAGTGTATTTTTTGTTGGTCTGGCGTGTTCCCAGCAGTTACAGTGCTGCTCCTTCTAGGAGGCTGGAGGGTGTGTGCGTGTGAGCCATTGTCTGTCCCCTTCTAGCATTAGAACCAGGGGTGCCAAACCCAGTGCCCAGGGTTGGTGGAAGTCTGGGCAGACAGCAGGCTCAGCAGCAGGTTCTGGGGACTCTGCCTTGGAGACTGGGGTTCAAGGACACAGCTCTATTCCCTGGAAGGATTGAGAAAGCTCAGCAGAGCCCATAACCCAGAGAAATGGGAGCAGAGGAAGAAAAGGAAATAAGAGCCCCAGGCCTAGGAGAGGAAAGAAATCACAACCAGACCTGGGGTCACAGAAAAGAGAGCCATGGATGGGCTCTTGAAGAGCCCAGAGGACTCCAGGAGCAAGACATGTAAGCTTGAAGAGTGAGGACTGGGTTGTTGGCATGGAGCTGAAAGGTCCTAAGAGCAGGATTGGTTCTATAATCTGGGCCAGGTTGAACCAAGAGTGGAGGCTAAGTGGCTCTTATATCAAAGGTCAAAGGGCAACACACAAGAGAAGCCAAGTTTCATCATTACACAGCTGAATCCAAAGCAGCTGAGTTTTTTTTTTTTAAATTATCTTTTTAGATATGGGGTCTTGCTATATTGCCCAGGCTGGTCTCAAATGCCTGGGCTCGAGTGATCCTCCTGCTTCAGCTTCCCAAAGTTCTGGGATTACAGGCATGAGCCACCACACCCAGCCTGAGTTTTTTATTATAATTTTCTCTTATCACATTTTACCATTTTATAAGTGTCCTGTAATTCTCAATTGGCCAAGGTGTGTGTATTTATTTAAAATATGTACAGAATGTTTATCTCCATATAATGAAATGAGCACTTTGGAATTGAGGCTAGGAGACCTAGGTTCCTGCGTTCTGCCACTAACCAGCTGAATGACTTTGTGCAATTAATTTAACTTTTCAGGGCTTCCTGTCTTTATTTTTAATCTACAACATGAGGACTTTACCTAAATAATCTCTAAGGATCCTGTAAATTGGGACATTGTGTAATTCTCTGGGCATATGTCAAGGTGGCCATTGAGCTGCTGCAAACAGATGGTCAAACTGAAACTGGAGGACAGTCCCCTTTTCACCTTTGTTGGGTGGACACAACTGCAAGGCTGCAGGGACCCTGGCTGAGGTTTCTGGAGCCCGGTGGCCTTCTAAGGGCAGGGCAGTGGGAACAACCTTCCCTGGGTGCAGGCAGTAAGGGGTTCATTGCCTGTAGAGAAGACAAAAACAATAATAAAACCAACTTAAAGTTGGTCAGCTTTTTATTATCACTGTTTACTGGCAACTGAACAATTTTGGTGATGAGATACTCCTCCCCCTAAAGATATTTTGTTGGCTACATTCTAAACCATTGCTACAGTTACTGTTGCGTTTTAATAACTTACACATAGGCTTTAAGTTGGCATATGTTTAGTACTTATTCCTTAGTAAACATTGTATTCTATCAATACATGGGCACTTTAGCCCCCAACAAACGTAGATGCTACTCAATGCATTTGTTTTGAGAGTTCATTATGGCTCAAAATCTTTTGAGTGTACTTTCAGTACAGTTCGTGTCTCCAGTCTCTGGGAGACTACATATTCCTGTGTTTAAATAGTAGATGCAGAATGAGCAATGGTAACACAGAAATTGCAAAGACAAGAAACAGACCCGAGTGCCTTCAGTTCTGCCATTGTATGTGACCACTTGGAGATTATGGGACACTGTGTGAACTGCATGGAATCGTATTTTTGTTAGGGCAAATTTTAGTTCATACGTGAAATATTTTGCTGAATTTGAATAATATCTGATGCTGAGATATATTTCTTTTTAATTGCTTTAAAACTAAAGTATCAAGAAAATGATGGTTACTACATGATTATCACTGAAAATAATTTTGACACAGGAGATGGGAAGTGTTAAAAAGTTATCTGCCACAGGTATCAAATACCCTGTGAATGCCACTGCTCTCTCCTCGCATTTGTACAGTTACTGGCCAACACCCTCCCAAGAACAAACGTCCAAAGGAACAAGGAGAAAATAGAATCAAACCTACCAACAAAAAGGCGAAGCCCAAAACTCCTAAAATGAAGGACAGGGACGCAGCTGATTCAACACCAAAGACACAGTCTATAATGATTCAAGTGATGGATAAAGGTCGCTTCCAGAAACCTGCCGCTACCCTGAGTCTGACGGCCGGGCAAACCGTAGAGCTTCGATGTAAAGGGAGTAAAATCGGATGGAGCTATCCTGCGTATCTTGACGCCTTTAAGGACTCTCGTCTCAGGTAAGCATTTA
This sequence comes from Indri indri, assembly GCA_004363605.1. NCBI lineage: Eukaryota > Metazoa > Chordata > Mammalia > Primates > Indriidae > Indri > Indri indri. Next base: position 7,943 of record RJWJ010042778.1, on the reverse strand, counting down.
AATTTTTTTTTTTTTCTTGTGTTGGGAAAAGAGTTTAGTTTTGATCCCTCATTAAATATTACATCGTTTCTGTACCATTCTACCAATTCACCTTAATAGATGATAAAAATGGAAGCTCAGTGAGCCGAAGTCATAGATTTTCTTTGCCCAGTTAAAAAAAAATAATGATTGCAAATCCTACCAACATTGGTTGCAAGAGTGAAATTTTATAGGAAACTATAATATATGATAATTTTCTGTGAAAACATGACATGGGGGAAATGTATAGAAAACCAAAATTTTATAGAGAACTGTAATGCATAGAGATGGAAGCTTAAGAATTGTGAAAAATAATGGACTTACTGTTTTATGTTGTTTTTTTAAGTCATCATTATGGAAACTGAAATTGATCTAACAGATTCCCGTGAGCAACTTGACCAGACACCAACTTAAACTACCTTTAAATTTTTCAACTGCTCATGATGATTTTTACTTTGGTGAATATGACTTTTAGATACAGATGCAATTGGTAGGACAAAGATTTGTGAGATTTGAATGAGTACCTTTCAGGAGGCTGGTTCTTGTTCAGGAAAAGTGGTTAAGATGACGATTATGACAATTGTGACAAGTCAGAAATGCTGTGTGGGAGGAGCCCTGCACACTGGCTAGGGCTTAGGGGATGTGTATGGGGTTAGAGTCCTGTATATCTTCGGTTTATTTCACTTAGCATAATGCCCTCAAAGTTCTTTGGCGTTGTAGCATATGGGGTTTCCTTTTTGTTTAAGGCTGAGTAATATTCGTTGTATGTATATACATTTTTTTTATCCATCCATCCAGTGAAGGACATTTAGGTTGCTACCAACTTCTGGCAATCGTGAACAATACCACAATGAACATGGTTGTGCTCCTGTCTCTTTGAGATTCTGCTTCCAATTCCTTTGGATATATACTCAGATGTGTGATTTACCATATACATTTTAAATGACCTTATTCAACAAAGGCAGATTCACACACTTTGGAAAAAAAAAACAAACCAGAATTGATATAATTATTCTGAACATTTAGCCTTTGACTTACAAAAAGTATCTTAAACTTAGAGGATTTGGTACTTGAAGATTTAGTATTTTCTAAGAGTATGTTCAATGTTATATCTAAATTACATATTAAAATGTTTGAAAACATTTTAAGGGCCCAAAGTGAGGTAAGCATGAACCTTGAATTGAAATGTCCAGATCTAAAAAAAAAAACCAATCTTGACTTTTTAACATGAGTGTTCATCCAAAATACAATAAAGGCATTGTAAGAAAGTAAAGACAGATGTGGGCCCCCCCCCAAACCTCAGGAAACATGTGAAAATATGAAAAACATGTAGTCATAACTCTATATTAAACAACAACCAAAAAAATCACGATTTATTTGACACTAGAGATTCAAGAAATGGACTCTTGACATCTTTCCCAGAACGCGGTGTGTTTGGATGGAGAAGTATTCAGCCTGCATTTTCTTTTCCCGTGGAATGAATTCTTTCCAATGCTATGATAGCTCTGGGCTTGAAAGCTCCCCAGGTGTTCTTCCAACAAAGCCTTGTAGTTTTAACTAACATCAGTGGCTTTCTGGAACTAAGTTCACATGTTACCATGTTGCTTCAAATTTCATCTTCTGACTCCTTCATCTTTTTCCACTACATTGTGAGATGTTCCTTGTCACTAATCTATAAAAGCAGCCCCACAGGGAGAGCAATTCATGAAGATGATAGAGGTCTAATGAGCTTCTGGAGCCCCAGGAAGTGAAACTGGACCCAAGTAGAGAGAAATGCCTGTAACATTTGTTTTTTCCCAAAGTGCCGGGAATGTTGTCAATGCTTATCAAATAGCTGAATGAATTAATATGTTTGGCTTTGTTCATCGAGGCATAAAACTTTTTGGTAAATGATTAAAACATGATATCAAGAAAGGAAAATTAATGTTACCCAATTATAATTCAGTATCTGTAGGACCGAAGGATGCAGAAATCCATCTCTGCCTGTTGAATTTTTCATGGTGGTATTTTAGCACGCATGCTGCCTCAGTTTCTTATCCTATAAAACAAGATGGTCTCTAAGGACCCTCTCAACTATGAATCTTAGATTTGAGAAAATGGTTTTAAATCAATATTTCAGTAAGTTAACATATAATTTTATATAGATTTTATACATATCTATTTACAGTATACTTATTTATCATTTCCATAGCAACATGGCATTCCAGCAGTGTAATATGGCATTGTTTTCTTACCTGGTTCCGAGTTTGTGGCTGTTTGAGAAGTTTGTACAATCATAAATAGTGCAATTATAAACATTTTTGTATTAAACACTTGCTGTGATTATATGTCTAACAGTAAGAGAAGAAAACGTTCAATCTCAATCAAATCATAAGGATAAAAGTGTTATTTCACATCTTTCCTATGAAAAGAATTTTCACATCTATGAAAATAACTACATGTTATATCCAAATTACATATTAAAATGTTTGAAAACATTTTAAGGACCCAAAGCGAAGTGGCTTTGTCGGAAGAACACCTGGGGAGCTTCCGACCCCAGAGCTATCACAGCATTGGAAAGAATTCATTCCACGGGAGAATAAAACTCAGGATGAATACTTCATCCAAACATCCAAAGAGGGAGCACATTATGGAACAGAAAGGCCAGACTGAGGCACAGCTAGATTTGAAATCTGCCACTAACCAGCAAAGTGATCTTTGATCAGTAATTTCCCTAGAAACCAATTTCCTGATCTGGAATATGGATATGATATTATCTGTTACAAGTGCTGCCAATCAATGCCTGGTCCATTATATTGGTGGGTGTTTAATAAATTGTAACTGATTGTTACTGGGCAAAGCATATTTCTCAAGCACAATAATCCAAGTGATCTTCCGGACCAGGATTAGCACAAGTGAGGGGATCGTGCACAGCCAACGTGGCTGCTGATATACAGGATCCAAGATAGTTTGGACACCTTTCTCAACAATGCATATAGTTCTATTAAATCAATTCTTTGTAATCTGGGGTCTGGTCGGTCTTACCTCATGAGAGCATAAGCCCCTGAGGGCAAATACCACATCTGTTTGGTTCATCATTCGACTCCTAGAACAATGTCTGACACACCGGAACTCTGGAAATATTTTTTGGTTCCCCCAGGGCTTTAGTGCTCGTGGAAGTCAGTTCTTAGTCACACATTCATTCAGCATTTAAAGATCATAACTTAATGCCAATGCGTGCACTGCATGTATGGCGGGGAGGGGATTATCTCCTAGGCAAATAACAGAGTATTAATGTATTTTATGTGGGATCATGCCACCCAAATCTGTCCTCAGTGTTGCTTGACCTCATGGAGCCGTGAGTCAGGTCCTCTTGAACCTGTCCTACGTTCCTTGGTTCTCTGTTCTTCCTTCATTCTCACTTGGAAACTTCCAGCCCCAAATGAACTTTCCACCTACTTTCTCTTGCCCACGTGTGGTTGCTGAGTACTGCGGAGGGAAGCCATGCAGTTGGCCCACTGGGGTGTCCCTTTGATTGTGGTCACCTTGATTCTGCCTGGTAAAGCTGAACACATTTTTCTAGAGAGCTCACTTTTTCTCTCTTCTTAAACCTTGGAGCTCCTCCATCTCTCTCTCTCTCTTTCAGTTAACGGAATTATCACCTAATTTATTGAGAAGCTGGAGCTCCAATTGCCTCAGCTTCCTCTTACATGTCTCCTCCCCTGCTCTGCCAGCGACAGTGGAGGGAGGGTTTGTCCTCCTGACTAAGGACAGAGCTCTATCCTGGATGTCATGCCTACCAACATTCTCAACCCCTGTGTTCTGGGTCTCCAACCTCTCCTCCTCGACTGGATCCTTTTCACAAGTCTCCACCAAATTGGGAATTTCCGCCTTGACTCCCATGCACCCTCCAACCACCTTCCCCTCTCTTCTTACCTTCACAGCCAGTCGCCTAGAAGTGATACTCATTGTGTTCCCTTTTTCCACCTATTCGTTCTTCAGCTACTGCACCTGGCCCCATTGCTCCACATGCATTTCATCACTAAGGTCAACAGGGCACTAAATCCGGAGTTCACTTTTTCATGCCCGTATGACTTGCTGTACCAGGTCCACTCAGCAGATGGAAGCATTCTTCTCTTGGCATCCACAGTGCCATGTTTCTCTGGTTTTTTCCTCTTGGTTTTCTGTTCGTCTCAACAGTTCTGAATCTTCTCCTCTCCCAGGCATTAAATGTAGGTTCTGTGCCCTCTTCTCTCCTCACTTGATGCTGCCAAATGCCCTCAATTTATCTGTCATGGTTAAATGTTTGTATTGAACACTCCCAACTGCCTGCTGACCACGTTCACTTGGCTCTTCCATGAGTCTTTCTTAACCATCTAAAGCTGAGCGCAGCTTCTGCACACCTGGGCATCCTCCTGTGTCCTTCAGTTCAGCGAATGGCGCTAACTCCATCCAGCTGTCCTTGACGAGAGGCCGGGACTCACCTTGGACACTTCCCTTTTTCACTTCCATATCCCAGCAATGATACTGTGGGGGTGAGGGGAATCTTCCCCTTTCCCCCTGAAAATTCGCTGAAAGATCGACTCACCATTAAGGCAGATTAATAAGAGAAAGACTTATTTACTGTGGGCACAGGGAGAATCACAGAGCAATTACCCAATATCTCAATTAGGCTGAGAAATTTTATACCCTCCTTTTAGAGGGGAGGGGGAGATGAGTAAAGGTAATTCTGATTAGGGGCAATAAATGGTTGCTGGGGAGGGTGAATGGATGGGGGAAACAGATTGACAGAGTCTTGTTGCGAATTAAATTAACCTGAGAGAAGGTATTATATTTAAAATGATTTGGGCCAGGTCTGGTTGCATTCTTGATCTTTCTTGCAATATATTGAGATAACAGGGAGGGGAAGGGAAGTGAATTGTTCTTTTGATGGATCTGTCTGGTTTAGGCAGAGAGAGAGAAAGGCCTGTTGATCTCTGAGGGCCTTTAATTCAAAATACTCTCTATGCCAAGAAGCCATATTTTGGGGTGAGATTTTCTGAGTTTCTTCAATACTACTGTCTAATTATTTCTTGAATTTTCCCACTTCTTCCTACCCCAACAGCAGTGGCCCTGGTGTCTTACCAAAGATGGTGTCTGTTTATTTCCCTGGTGTCTCCCTTATACCCGGCACAGTGCCTGGCATGAGTATTTCAATGAACAAATGCTGCTGGGGACACTGAGCCTAGAGTGGGTCTCAATTCAGGGCCCTGAGGCCATGTGACCTGTGACTCTGGGAATAGGCCCAACAAACTTTAGACCTAAAAGGGACCTTAGTGGTCATTTTGCTTAAGTCCCTCTTTCTAACACATCAGGGAGACCAACAGTCATAGAGGAGAGATGGCTGGTCCACAGCGACAGGCCAGTGAGTGGCAGTGTGAGTCCTAGAACTTGGGCCTCCTGGTCCCCAAGACAGAGCTGCTGCCTGATTCCAGAACTCTGTAGTGTGTCTAGCAGGATAAATTTAGATCAAAGTACACTCTTGTCCTGATGAGAGGTAGCTTCAGAGAAGATAGATTTGTTGTCTACTTTTTTTTTTTTTTTTTTTAGCTCTCGACTAGCCTAGACTAGACTAATAAATCTGATTTCTAAAGTTAAGATGTAAAACAGAAATAAAAAGGATATGCTTATCTGAGTGGTGCATGGATTTCTTGCTGGGATAGCTTCAAATTGAAAGTGGTTGGAATTACACATTGATTTAGGCTAACTTGTCAGACACTGGAATATTAAAACATTACACTGGGCTATTTAGAAAGGAGAGCTTTGTCAGTAGAGCCCAGAGGTAGCTGTTCCCCATCCCAGAGGCCGGGGCCACCACAAGGTGGCTCTGGGAGTTCTTCCAGGTCCCCTGTTCTGTGATGCCTGTCTCCTTAGCATTAGCAAAGCCATGTCATTAGAAGGTCCACTAGGTGGCAGGTTTCAGCTGTGTTACAGTTGACACCAGTGAAAAACATTTTAAATGAAGACTGGGTAAAATATGTGCCCACTTGTGCCTATGGGCCTTTCACCAGTTTAGGTTACCCAGTGGTCACAGTTTCAAATTGCAGTTTAAACAGTATAGAATTCAATTCGCCAACAAAGAAAAAAGGGGTGGGGTGGGCGTGTGTAAATTTATGTACCCACACAGGGATAGATTCATTTACAGCCCTGAGCCCTGCTGGGTCTTCCAAGAGCAATAGCTGTCTTGAACAGTTTAGTTGGTCCCTCGGAGGCTAACGACAGCATGCCGAAGAGTCTATATTTTCAGGTGCTGAAATTGATTCAGATTTTAATTCCAGACTCAGTCTATCCCAGATCATATAGGTATCGCCTCTCAGATCAAAAACAACAAAGATATTTTTTCTGACAATAGTTGTTACTATGTATTTTTTCCATTTCCTCTTATTCTTTTTTAAATTTTACTTTTAATTATTATGTTGTATATATAATAGTTGTGTATATTTATGTGGTCTGTGTGCTGTTTTGATCCAGGCATACAGTGTGTAATGTTCAAATCAGGATAATTGGGGTATCCATCACCTTGGGCATTTATCATTTCTTTGTGTTAGGAACGTTTCATTTTTTTAAATTGGATTATTTGACTTTTTTCCTATTGAGTTGTTTGAGCTCCTTATATCTTCTGGTTATTAATCCCTTGTCAGAAGCGTAGTTTGCAAATATTTTCTCCCATTCTGTGGGTTGTCTCTTCCCTCTGTTGACTGTTGCCTTTGCTGTGCAGAACCTTTTTATTTTTTGTCTATTTTTGCTTTGGTTGCCTGTACTTTTGAGGTCTTACTCAAGAAATCTTTGCCTAGACCAATGTCCTGGAGTGTTTCCCAAATGCTTTCTTTTACTAGTTTCATAGTTTCAGGTTTTACATTTAAGTCTTTATCCCATTTTGATTTGGTTTTTGTATTAATACATGGTGAGAGGAGTCTAGTATCATTTTTCTGTGTATGTATATGCAATTTTCCTGGCACCGTTTTTTAAGAGACTGTCCTTTCCCCAATGTATGTTCTTGGCACCTTTGTTGAGAATGAGTTGATTGTAGCTGTGTGAATTTATGTATGGGGTTCTCTATTCTGTTCCATTGGTCTATGTGTCTATTTTTATGCCAGTACCATGATGTTTTAGTAACTGTAGCTTTGTAGTAAAATTTGAAGCGAGGTAATGTGATTTCTTCCAGTTTTGTTCTTTTTGCTCAGATGGCTTTGGCTATTCTGGGTTTTTTGTAGTTCCATATAAATTTTAGGATTTTTTTTTTTTTCTGTTTGTGTGAGGAATGTCATTGGTATTTTGATGGGTTGCACTGAATCTGTAGATTGCATTGGGTAGTGTGGATATTTTAAGAATATTCATTCCTTCATCCGCATGGAATATCTTTCCATTTTTTGGTGCCCTCTTCAATTTCTTTCATTGTTGTTGTATAGTTTTCATTATATAGATCTTTGACTTCTTTGGTTAAGTTTATTCCTAGGTACTTTATTTGTAGCTATTACAAATGGGATTACTTTCTTGGTTTCTTCTTCGGATTGTCTGCTGTTGGCATATAGAAATGCTACTGATTTTTGTATGTTGATTTTGTATCTTGCAACTTTGCTGAATTCATTTATCAGTTCTAATAGTTCTTTGGTGGAGTCTTTAGTTTTTTCTAAATATGAGATGATATCATCTGCAAACAAGAATAATTTGACTTCTTTCCAATTTTGATGTGTTTTCTTTCTCGTCTGATTGCTCTAGCTAAAACTTCTAGTACTAGTAACACTGAATAACAGTGGTGAAAGTGGGCATCTTTGTCTTGTTCCAGATCTTAGAAGAAAGGCTTCCAGTTTTTCCTTATTCATTATGATACTAGCTGTGGGTCTGTCATATATGATTTTTATTGTGTTGATGTATGTTCCCTCTGTACCCAGTTTTTTGAGAGTTTT
>RJWJ010042777.1:0-12888 GCA_004363605.1 Indri indri | reverse complement strand
GCTACCCAAAACTTTGGTAATTCTGCACCCTCTAGTATCAAGAAAAGACAGGCTTAAAATACAGTTTCCCTTTGTTGGTTAGATCAACATTTAGCACGAAAAGAAGTGAAGCTATTTGTGCTAGGAGGATGCACTTGTATTTTTGGCTAGTGTTACTTTTACATAACAAGAATCTGCATTCTGTAGGGAGGAGGGAATGGCTAACTATGTTTTTCTTGGCTGCCTTCAAGTATTCTTACTGAAAACTGGTCAATATTGTCACATAAACAGAATTAATATAACAACACGTCCAATACAATTAACTGCTTTGAATGTCCTGTGGAGCGTGTTTTAACTGTATGGTTATTCGAGCATACTGTGGTATTCACACAGATCTAGATGTCACGCAGCCTATATCCACGCAACTATTAACATAAAAAACACCATTAAGCTCCATCAAGCTTCAGCTGTATACAGTACAAAAAAAGGACTGTTTTCAGCAGTGTTTGACTTCTTAAAGTCTTCTAAAACAGAAAATCTCACAAGCAAACATGTAGAGATCCAGCCGCCCTTTTGAGTAAGTATATCAAAATAAGTATTTACTCCATATACAAAAAATTGTACAAGTGCCTTTTACAGAGGAGAGAAACTAGAGAAAGCTGTTGCAATTAGAACTTAATATGAAGGACCAGAGTGGAAAGCCCTATTTCGTTTTCATTCAGAAGAGGTTTTATGAAAAATATGGGGGTTCACAAGCTATTTAGGTACAGCGGGAGAAGGAAAAGGGGATTTGTATTATCTACAGTATACACAATAATTAAAAAAAGATTCAGAGAAGAAGTTAACAGCAGAGTGCAGGAGATATATTCAGTAATTGCAATAAAACTCAGAAAGTGTGGACATTTGTGGTCATATTTATTTATTCATTACAAACACGGAGGGAACAAAACCTGGAAGGGACGGTCAAGGTGTCTTACGTGAATTACATTGGAAAACTTGTGTTTTGGACATTTCAAAGCATTAAGTATTTTGCTTATTCTTGAAAGTGGGAATTCTAGTGTAACTAGGAAGATAAGCATCCTTAATATCCTTTCGTCTTGCATTTTTATTGCCTTTTTAAAGCATGAATAAAAAACCAGAAAGCACATATTCTCTTGCTCCTGTAAATTTTAAATGACTATTTTTCAAGTCATTCAAAAGAAGGCTGATTCTGATAGAATGAAGCAACCCAAAATGCTGATCATGAGGCAAGGGACTGACATGGGCCTTACACATTAGCCACGCCGAGTCGGGATTTTTTGGTATTATTTATTTTGGGCAGCATGATTTGACCCACAAAATGCCTATCTGGAACCATGTAATAAAAATCTTTTCTATAATGGGGTTCTACTGTATTGCCTTTAAGACCAAATGTCAGTGTTCTTTGATCTTTGTTGCTCAGATGTTCTCATTATGTGGAACAAAATTCAGCAGGTATTTGATTGTTTATCCAGGAAAGGGGAAGGTGAGCTGGGATTAAACTGCTATGGCATAGCTTTGTTTTAGGTCCGCTGACTCTCGCCGAATTTGGAATAATTGTGTTGCTGCAATAGCAATCTTGCTAAGTACAATAGGACGCTGAAAAGCTTGGCTCAGAAACTAATGGACTGCAGCTACCATCTGTGGGATTGAAACTAAATGTCTCTAAAAGAAATGCTCATAAATGTAACTAGCCATCTTGTTGATTAGCTTTCTGGTGAACAGGATTCCAGTTGCCTAAATGAACTAGCATAACCTCTTTTGGGAAGCCAGTAGAAGATGAACAATAATTTGCCTCGGAATAAGCATTTGCCCAATAAATTCCGATATATTAAAAGCCCCTCTGAAGGAAGACAATCGCAATCAAATTATGTAAAATTGCAGGAAATTATATCAACACTTTGGAAACTATAGATTAAAATAGAAAAACATAAGTTCTTGTGCAGTGTTTTTAAGGTCATTCTTTTCCAATTCAACACTTTCAGCTATACTCTTATCTCCTATTCTCTGTGGCTAGGTTAATTGCATGCTGGCAATTTCAAATTTATGTTCCTTAACTTATTCAAAATAAAATTTCAGTCTCAATTCTTCATATTAGCTCAAAATTTTCCATTTTTAAAGAAAAATAATTATTTGTTACAAGCACACACTTGTTTCTCTGTGTAAATATCCATGTGACACACACCACTCTGATAATTCATTAACTATTATTAATACACCTACTTTTTTACTTTTGGCTCTAGAATTTTAAGCTTTGGAGGACATCATTCTCTACTGAAATTCAGTTAGAGATAAAATTTTAGGTGATTAGAAATAATTCCATTACTATCTGAGCTAAGCATGAAGTTGTTTTTATAAAGAAGGAGGAGTTTGAAACCCATAGGAAACTCTGTAGACTTGCTTTTCTCATTTTCCTTCTCAGAATTTCATCCTGCATCCCAGGGAAGTCCAGAAGCTAAAGTGGGCTTTGCTGAGAGTTAGTTAGATAGAGGAGCCAGTGCTGGCTCAGTTCTCAGCTCCCATGCACTGTCTCTTCCTGTGGTCCAACCTCTCACGCGGGTCCAATCCCAAGTGGCCTGCCCCTTGACCAGTCAGCCCTTGTCAGGAGGAATGAAGGACCTCTGTATCCTGTGGGCTTTACTCCTAGGGCTTCAGCCTGTGCTTTGAGTTGTGATTGCAAATCTTCTGCCTCGTCTCGGTTTACTGGTTCTCAGTTTCATTAACTGAATCTGCTGGGGAACCTGCCTAATAATTTCCATGCTCTGCAGTTTGCCTTACGCTAGAACTAGTGCCCCTACCCTTCTCATCCCTCTTAACTCTATAAGGAGTTGTAGTCTTGCCTCTGGCCCCCAGCCAATGGTAGAGACCCTACATACCTGCTTGAATAGTGCCAGCTGCAGTATTTAACTTGTTCATTGAAACATCCCTTTATTGCTCCGATGCCTGTGGTAGTGCTAATGTGGTCACTGCTGCCATTCAGATATTGGGCTCTGTCTCCTGGTTTAGGCTTCCTCAGAGTACCAACAGCTGATATATATGACCTCTTGTTCCCTGCTGGTGTGGGGGTGGGGAGAGGGGGGCTGTGCCAGGTCCTAAATCTGAGTCTGTCCTGCTTCAGAATAACTAACTGAATTGTGTTCAGTAATCCCCATTGAATAACAACAGGCTGGTCTCCAACTCCTGGGCTCCAGTAATCCTCTAGCCTTGGCCTCCCCAAATGCTGAGATTACAGGCTGAACCACCGTGCTCCACCTACAGGTTGGAATACTTACATATTCTATTGAAATTCCATGATATATCCTAATTTTCCAAATGTCATTTGCTTCTACATTTCCACTGATACACTCATACTTCCAACACACCTGCTGAAAAATTTCAACCCCTCTCAATGGCAAAATCTGTCTAATGCCCATCTTTATATTCATGTTCTCTACCGGGCACACTCCCATCACATCGTATTGGTGGAGAGATGAAGTCTTTGTCCTGGACTATCTTATTCTGTCCTATCTCACTGTAGTTAACTTTTCTATGCTCAACCAGGTACAATAGGAGTGGCAGTATGGTAAACCTATGAGGCCAGTACAAAATGTAAGTAATTTCCGCTCTGCTTCTTCCACTTCAAGTTTCTGGGGCCCTCTTTTCTCCTCCCTTTTCCTTTTATCAGATCGAGGGCTGACGTAGTGGCAGCCACATTCACTTTATTAATGGCTAATACCCTAGTCCTCACAACAACCCTGCAAGCTGGGCATGATCAGACCCATTTTGCAGATGAGGAAACTAATATCCAGAAAGGTCAAGATTATTTTGCCTTCGGCTCTTTGCTGTTCAGGTCCCTTCAAGTGAAAAATAGTGAGCAGGGAAAAGTCCGAGAGGCTCAAAGGGACTCAGTGCACACAGGGCAGGAGTGGGTTCAGTAGGGAGCAGAAGAAATCACAGGAAGTTTTAGTTCGTGGGTCAGACAAGTAGGCAGAAGCAAAGGTAAATCCGGATGCTGGAGGTTTGGCTCATGGACATAGTCTATTAATGAACTGGTGATATCTGAATATTAAAGGCTATGTCTGAAATGGTTCACCTCTCGGCCAGCTCTGACCTTTAGCGGTGTGGCTAGAAGATAAATCTGTGATCGATTATTGCTGTCTGCCTTGGGCGGAGGAACAGAGGGAGTGGAAGCTTGTTTTCTGATCCTGCTCAGACCTCCAGTCGGCACTATTTAGAACTAAAAAGGAACCCCAAAGAGGAGCAAGCTGGTAAAACTGAGATTGGATGTATTAAAGCAATATCAATTATAAATGTGACTTGTTTACTATATTTGACTAAAATCATTGAGCCCTGCAAATCAGACCACCCCTCTCCCCAGTTACATCTGATTTAGTTTCCTGCCACTCTCCTTTCCCCTCTCCTGTTCCGTCTGGTCCCTTGCTTGGCGAGGCAAGGGTAGGGACGGACACACACACACACACACACACACACACACACACACACACAGAGCAAGTTCCTGCCTCAGGCATTTGCGGGTCATGTTTCCTCTTCCTGAGATTCGCTTCACCAAGACATGGGCTTGGTTTGCTCCCTGTGACCTCTGTCAAATGTGGTCTCACCTGAAAAGTCTCCCCTGACTGCCCTGCATCAGAAAGCAACCCCTCTCCTCCCACACCTTTGGCGTTTTCTATCCACTTAACTTTGCTTTTTCGTTCCACTGCCCTTGTTTGTGTGTTCGCTGTCTGCCCTGCATCCCCCACCCTCATGCCCAGATAAAATGTCCCTCCAGGAGGACAGGGCATCCGTTTTGTACACTGCTATTGACCTAGCACAGAGATGAACCCTGAAGGTAGTAGGTGCTTGAGAAGAATTCGTTGAACAAATTTATGCTAATTAGTTTGTAGAACAGTATCTCTTATGCTTAATACTAATGTGTTTAGCTCTACTTATTATATATCATGTTTTATTATGATACTAAATTTTGTTAATGACTACTTTATCTTGTGACTTAATAAAGTGTCCCCTTCTTCATCCCTTACCCTAATTTTAAGTGTCCTGCATAGATGTAAATAATAAGATATAAATAAATGGAGAAAGGAAAAAAAGAACAGAGAGTAAAGTGAAGCTGTTGGTAGAATCAGAAGACAAAGATATTAGTCTTGTGTTAGCCAAGCCAGTGGACTGTATTCAAAACTCAGGAAAAAAGAAAAAAAAAAAAAAAGACAAACACTCTACTCTTTAGTTCCACTAGTCCACTGTGAAAAAAATCTGGGTTTGCATTCAGGTCTCACTTACTAGGTGTGTACTTAGACAAATTACTTAATTTCTCAGATTCTGACTTTCCTTTTCTGTAAAATAGATAGAATTATAGGGTTGACCTCATGGTTCTGATGGAGATTAAATGAGAAGAGAGTGCATTTAAGTCCTCACCCCAGTGCCTGGTCCACACGCTCAATCTGAGAGGAGGGGGACCCGTGTGGGAGTTGAGGGACAGTGTGTAGCTCTGCCACAGACCATGCCAACTGCTCCACAAAAATGCCAGCTCCTTAGCTCTCCCCATGAAGCCACAAAACCACTGTGTGAAGATGCAGAGTCCATGAAAGGACCCATTATATCATACACCTAAGCCACCTGATATAGTTTTAAAAGGAAAATTCCCCCAAACGCTGTCCTTTTCAAATCTCTTCTAAACACAAATGTCACATACTAAACTGGCTTGGGCTTGGTGTGAAATGTGATAATAAACTCACCCTACATTTATAGATTGAAATAGAAGCAGTGCTTTCACATAGAGTTCCTACAACTCCCTAAACTAATTTGCTATGCTTTTACCTTGGTGCACCAACACAAACTGCCTGCAGAAATGAATGAGCCAGGCTGAGTGGACAATATTGTAAATAACAGCCACCAGGAAAAAAAAAAATCCTGAGGAAAATTAATATTCAACAGTGGAACAGAGAAGGGAAAACAGAACTGTGTTTCTCCTGCTTGTGATTTATAACATGTCCCCTCTTAACTCAAAATAATGAATCACTGACTTTTCCTCCAAGGAGTCTATTCTGTCTCTGAGTTTGACTCTGCATATATGTCCATGCAAGGACAGAAACTTTCCTTCCATTTGGAATTCTTCTATGCTATGCTTCCACATTCTTTCCAACACTAACAAAAAATCTCCACAAGTAATTTCTCCAAAGAGCATCTCCTCCCCCACTCTATTCCTGTTTCTTCAGAATTCTCAGCTGAGGTTCACCAACAGGTAAGTTCCTGACAATCGGATTAGGGCATAAAATTCATATTTTTCTAAAGAATATTTTTATGATTCAAAGGTCAATGTCAAAACAGTGATGAAAACCATATTGTGATCAAAGTGGTATGCATTTTAAAGGTATGCTAAGATTAAGGATATGCACTTAGCAGATAACAGTGTAACTATCTTAAAAATATAGTTACATAATATGCTATTGAGAAATCACCTTTACCTGGAATTCCAACCGTTGGTTATGTTTCCATTTATATTTGTACCCTAGCTTGCTCAGAGTTTGCCTCTGCTTGGCAGTTTCCATAGATCCCCTTTTTGACAAATCTGGTGGTTATACTCTCAATACCCAGCTCATTTCACATCTTGGCAGCATCTTGCACTCTTCATCATTCATTCCCTTCTTCTAGAAAGATTTCCTCCCATTGGTCACCTTGGTAACTATACTTGTCACGTTTGCATTCCACCTCTGTAACTGTTACTTCTCAGTGTCTTTTGAGGTTACTCTCCTCCTGGCTATATCTTAAATATGGCTTTTCTTCAGGGTACCGTTCTAGGTCTCTCTTTTCTCACTCAAAGCTCTGCTTAGCAACCTGTGCTATGTCCGTGGTTGCTACAATTACCACGTTATTAACATCTTCATCGAAGATTTCTCTCATGAACTCAAAGCTATTTATTCAACACTTTTGGGTCTTCTGCATGTAGATAATAACAGGCACTTTAGTCTTAACACGTCCCTGTGGGATGCATCGTCTTCCACCTTTGACCTGCTCTTCCTTTTACATCCTTTCCTCCAGTGACTACCATGACTATCCATCCCATTGTTCAAGCTAGAATTATGGGTATCATCCCAGACTTCCAAAAGTGTGAGACTTTCTACCCATCCTCTCCTCCCTGATCCCACTGCTGCGAGCTGAATTTAGACCACTGTTACCTCCACTCTGCTTTACTCTGTCTCTACTTTTCACCACCACTGTTCTTTCTAATATGCACATCTGATCACAATACTCACATTTAAAACCATTTAATGGCTTCCCTGAGTGGAATGGTGGCTGTGCGGGCTGGGAGTCAGGGTGGGGGGATGGGGAGATGTTGGTCAAAAGGTGCAAAATTTCAATTAGGAGGAATAAGTTTGGTAGATTTATTGCACAGCATGGTGACTAGTTAGTAATAATGTATTATATGCAAAAATTGCTGAGAGAGTAGATCTTAAATATTCTCACACACAAAATAATAATATGTATGTGATAATAGATATGTTAATTAGCTTGATTTAACCATTTCACAATGTATACATATATCAAAACATCACATTGTGCACTGAAAATATATATAATTCTTATTTGTCAACCATACCTTAATAAAAAAATTTAAAAATAATGAAACTATTCAATGGCTTCTAATTACCCTTAGGATAAAGTCCAAAATCCAGAAGTCCAGTCTACAAGGCCTTAATGGACTGGTCCCTGCTTTCCTTTTTAGCATTACCTCTTTCTGCCTGACACTTTCCTTTCCTTTTCCCCATACTCAGCCTTCTAAGCTTCAGGCTTTCTGAAAGTCTTCCTGTCCTCTAATGCTGTTTCTTCTGCTTGGTGCATTCTTGTCCCTGATTGCTTACCCTTTTCTCATGGGATTAACCCCTACACATCCATCAGCTATGAGTTGAGCTGTCACTTCCCGCAGGAAGTCTTCCTGAAGAGAAGTGCCTCTCTTGTGCAAAACCAGAGCGTCTAGCACATTGCCACACTAGAAAAAAAAAATCTTTCCTTGGGGTCAAGGTGTTTTATTACAAAAATAGAATAAAAACTTTGAAAACAAAATGATCCCTTCTAATTTAATAAAAAATTTGTTATTTTTTTATTGCTTTCTGTTTGTGAGTTATATGCAACTTGAAAAATAGTTCTCTCAGCTCCCAAGGTGAAGAGACCTTTGAGTTACATATGCTTCATGAGGCCCCAGGCTCAAAACTAGCATGAGTTAAGTAAACTCACATGGCAGTTAATGTGCTAGACCTTCCCTTCATGCCTGGTCCAACTGCACTAAAACTACTTGTGGACTTGTAAGCCTCAACAACATTGTGTGCTCAGGGCAATGTCTGAACTGCTTTTGGTGAAATCCCTATGTCTTGCATAGCGCATACCATGTAGCAGGTATTCAATAAATGTTTGTGGAAAAATTAATATAAGGATGAATAAAATCTAGTTGTCAAGTTCTAATTAACTTCGTTGTATGTCTGTCTCTCCTAAATTATGAGCTGCAGAATCTTTACTATCTTTAGACAGAGGTTGGAAGAATACTCGCCTTAAAACTGAAGAACAACAATACCACTAGTTTATTGAGTATTTATCATGTGTTAGACTTTATTATTATTAAATGTGCAAAGTGCTTTACGTGTGCTATGTCATTTTGTTCTAACAGTGATCCGTGAGACAGGGACTATTATTTTCTCCACATAATAGATGACAAAAATAAGGCTAAGGGGAGATGAATAATTTGGCCAAAGTCTGTTGGTAGAGCCAGGATTCTATGCAATGCTCAAAGCCCATAAATACTATTCAGCAAAATAGATAAATGTGTTCACCAAAAATGTATCAAGGAATTGTTCTTTGCAAAATACCATGAGGGAAGTATTATATACACAATCCCTGTTCTACTCCAGTAAAAATACTGGTGGCTAGTTTCTACCACCAGTATTACATGAAAGCGTATGACTGGACAAGCTACAAAACTTTCCAGCTTTCCTGCATCAGATACTGTAATTTCATTATTTAGCATAAAAATTTGAATGCTTAAGTTCGTTAACAGTCAAATCCAGATGTGAATGCAAATGGAGAAATATAATGGAAAACCAAACAGCAGATTCTCATTACCTGCCTTTTGTTGAAGTCTATGCCAATACTCTCCACTGTAAACAAGTACTGAATTATAGAATTAAAAAGCCTGAGAGAAATCTAGAAATGATTTACTTAATTCTTCCCAGTTATTTCTAAGCCTGAAGCCCAAAGGAATATAACTAGTAACTGTAAGAGGTTACCTGGATTCATGAAAACTGGTTGGCCATATCTATGAAAGATGAATGTATATCTGTCCTGTGACCCAGCCATTCCACTTCTAAGAATAGACCCAACAGAAATGTTTTCATATTTCACCAAAGACATATATGATAATGCTCATAAACAGCATTTTTTTGCAACAACCCCAAACTGGAATCAACCCAGTGATCATTAACAGTAGATTGCGTAAATAAAATATGATTTATTTATTTATTTATTTTTTAACTAAAGAACATTTATTTATTTTTCACTAAGACTTTATCTTGAAGACATAAGTAAACTGTGTTATCACCCCCCACCCAATCCTGAAGAAGGATTAGTACAGTGGATGTTATAAAGTAGATACGAACAGTTGAAAGAATTGGCACAAACATTACTGACAAAGAACAACTTCCATCTAAATCATCATAAAAGTGTTTAAGTGAAAAAAAAAGAGAAAAAGAGGGGCAATGGGAGTTTCAGATTGAACAAGATCTTCACATTTCATCTAATATATTCGATCTTGGCTAGAGTGTAACAAAATGGAAACGGGCTTACCATAACACAAAACTTCCACTATAGCAGGCTGTACACACCTGTGTAAAATAGGATACGTTTAAACAATGGAATACACCATGCAGCAATGAGAACAAAATACAACCACATACAACACCATGTGGATGAATCTCAAAATCACTGTACTGAGGAAAAGAAGTCATGATTATATTTATATAAAGCTCACAAAACAGCCTAATCTAATTGATGATGTCATAAGTCAGGAGAGTGGTTACTAGCACTGGGAGGTGACAGCTGGAAGGAAACACAGGGGTGTTTGTTGGGATGCTCGTAATGTCTGTTTCTTGATCCAGGTGCTAGTTTATACAGGTGTGCTCACTTTGTGAAAGTCCAGTGAGCTAGATACTTACGATGTATGCATTTTTCTGTATGTGTATTATATTTCAATAAAAACTTTACCCCTATCCGCCCCCTAAAAAAGAAACGTTGACATTCGCCTTATAAGCCTAATATATTATCAAGAAATTTTCTGGCATAATGGGAAAAATGTACATAATGTTTTGAATCTTAATTCTGCTAAAACTAACATTTACTTCGGTCATATCAACAAAAATAAATACTTCAATATTGAAAACATTTGCTAAAGAAACAAAAGTGTTTGATGAGAAAACAAAAAACAGTGTTTCCTTTGGCAAGCACTTGTTAGATTGGGGGTAGCAAATGTAAAACTTCTAAAGTGTTACAGAATTTGTCCGTACGCTCAGTTTACGTAAGATTCAGAATTTTGCACAGTTGTATTATTACTTTTTAAAAAAACTGTAGGAATAAAATTAATAAAAACAGAAATAAGAAGCTTGAATTTTTAAAATGTTTATATGGATATGCCCCAACTCCACACAGTTGTATAATGCCTGGCATGTAATAGGCATTCGAAACATACTTGCTATATCAATTAATATAGTGTACTGAGTACTCTTTAGAGTACTTCTAATCAATCTTTGTCATATGGAGGCACAATGATTAATTTTTTATATCTGGTTAAATAGGATATTATTTATATTTTCTTACTATCTTAGTACACATATAATAGAGAACTGCGACTCTGAAAAAAAAGAAATCTCTATCAAAGTACTAATTAATATTATTTTACAGAATACCTCCAAATGACTTATGAAGCCACAAATCATTTAAGATAAAGAAGTTTAAGATCATTGAAGATAAAAAAAAAAAGTGAAAGTCATTAAGACTTTAGAAAAATGAATGAAAAATGCCCCACACTACATTTAGAGAAAATATTAAGCCAGAAGTATTATTCTCCCTGGAAGTAACCATATATTAAATTGGTGTCTTGAAAACCTTAAAAAATATTAGCTTTCAGGGGAAAACACTTACAATTTATATTTTCTGCTTTTCAGTAATATATTTTTACTATGACTCTGAAATCTGTCTAAACCACCATTAACATTTTAAAAGAAAGTTCTCCAGTTTTTACCAAACAGAAATAAATAATACCTGACAACAGCATTAGGGAACATAAACATAAAATTACCTGTTATTAAAAACTGAGCACATTTTTCTCAAAGAAATATATTACTCAGCTGTAAAATAGTATGTTTGCCATTCACACTAATGTTTCAACATTATGGTTCAATCTTCTAAAAAGCTGACAAGGAAAATAATGGCATAATAAACTAATTCGTCATAATGTGCAAAAGAAACCGCTGGAATAAATTGTAATAACCTTTCAAAAACTAGCAGCTTTTAAAAGTATTAATTTCTACTCCAGATAATTGGAAAGGACACCTGGGTGGGTAGGCAATATTTTTTATGGGATTGCTCTGTCAGGAACTCAGATTGTCTCTGGACTCAGCAATGATCATTTAGCACTAAATGACAGTGAATCTTGCAAATGGGTCTTCCTAGATGGTGTTTGCCATAAATTACCAAACTCAGCTCCCCTCAAGGTCAGCCATATGAGAGGGCAGGTATCAAACGGCCTTCGCAAAGACCTAGAATGGTCCTCGGGTTTCTCATAAATGGACAATAGTTGTGTTGGCTGCCATAAAATCAACTTAATGGACTGACAACATAAATTACCATCAAACTTTGACAACATTCCTCCTTAGGAAACAGCTGAAGAATGCTTTCATATCAAAGCTGGAGAAAATGGATAACAATATGTTTTGCTCTATACTAGATCATAAATATTTTTAACAATGCTAAGTGGGGAATGAATTAATATTAGAAGCCACAATATGTTTTACTTGATGTATTAAAAACAGCAGCTAAGTAATACTAAAATGACACTTGCTTTCTGAAGTAACTGATAGATATAGTAATGCTAAGAAGTGTGTGTGTGTGTGTGTGTGTATGTGTGTTGGATTTGTATGTTAAGGAAGAAGATTGCATTTGCCTGGCACACAATATTTTTACTAAACATAAATAGCTAAAAAGAATATCGCTTGCTTTCAAATCCTATTTTATCTATGTAGTCTATTGGACCCACAGGAGCGAGAGAAAGATTCTTGAGCTCTCACACAGCTCACAGCCATGGATAAATCATTAATTCAATTTATCTATGGCTCCATTTTTCCATCTGTAAAGTATCATAATTATTATACAAAGACATTTTGAAGACAATGGAATCAATCCTGAGAAGAAGGCCACTAAAAACCCCCCAAGATACTGGAGAATTGTATCAATATACTTGTTAAAATAATATAGTTTAGGTTTAATTCACAGTTTTAAAAGTCAGTTTGGTAGAAAAATAGGTAAACAACAGCTAAACTAATAAATTGGAATTTTGGAGGTAAATGAAACATAATCATTTAGCTGAATTTTCATCTAATTGTGCTGACATCCTGTAACTGAAATTATTATTACTATTATCATTTTGACATAAAGATAAAATTATTCTCTCAGTAATTTTTATAATAGAATTTATTACCTCTTAAAATGAAGGAGTTTCCTGTGTCTTTTGCTAAAAGACATGCTACAGTGAGTAAAAGCAAGATCCTCCTTGAATCCAATTGCATCTGGGACCACAAATATTATTTATGATGTCTCATAAACTCTATGCACTTTGTAAACTATGAAAGTTCCCAAACA
>RJWJ010042776.1:0-12905 GCA_004363605.1 Indri indri | reverse complement strand
CCACCTCTCTGTCCGTCAGCCTGGACACTCCAGGAAAAGGACAGGTGCTGCGCCCACCCAGGGATACAAAGTCACGGGCAGGATTGTGAGCAACTACACTTGATTGCTCTCCTCTGTTAACTCTGAAATGCTCCACAACATGCTAAGAATTTATGCATAGAACACAGTCCTGTTCCTTCTCTCACACTGTTTAGCATTAAGCCAGTACCTCCCTATGCCTGAGGGCATTTTATAACAAACCTCTCTCTGATGGTGAATGAAAATCACATCTTGATCCATTTGCATAACTTTCCTCATCTATAAAACAGGAATGAATAATAGTATCTACCTCATAGGGTTTTTGTTCGATTAAAACAAGAATCATTGCAGGTAAAATGATGGTTGACACCATGTCTGGTATATTCACTATTGTATTACTATTATACATTTTTAGACCGGTCATGCAGACATTTATATAAGCTCTGTGATTCCCCACCTGTGGTGAGTGAAATTGTTAAGATTGTTGCTTTCTTGCCATCTTCTTGTGTCTTCAGTGGTACAAATGGTTTCTATGGTGATTGCCTAATTTAAAGTCTGCTGTTTCCACATTTATGAAACTAAAGTAAGCACACAAAGTTCTCTCTGAAATATACTTGTATATAAATTATAACATCCTATGTTTTTGTTTTGTTTTGCTTTTTGCAATTCTCTTTCATCTTGGGGTAAAAAGTGGCTATTTTGTGTTCTGCATAGTGACATCTGCTTTGTGGCATTTAGATATTCTGCTACATGGAGCATTTCATTTTTAAAATTATGGGTGAATTAAGTCTTTCTCATATTGGTTCAAATCACTTTATTTTTGGGAGAGAACGGCAGTGGGTGTTTGTGCTCCGCTCTTGTCTCTTTGGAATTTTACAATTATATTTATTACCCTGGGAGGTGCTCTGCATGGATTCTTAAGTACTGCAGCACAGACTGGATCCCTGGTCCCCAAACTCATTTTTTTTCCTTCCTGGGTTTATATTCTATTTCCAGCCTCCTTGCAGCAGGTTGTGGTCATGTGACTGGTTCTCAGCCAATGGCATGTGAAAGATGCAGTCATGTGACTGATTCCCAGCCAATGGCAGGTGAGAGAGGCGGTGCACCTGCCTTCCCAGCACAGCCTACGTGAACCTCCCACACCTGAGGCTTCGTGTCCTGTCCTCTTCCATCAGCTCCGCACCTAACTGCATTGCAACCTCAGAAGCCAAATGTTAAAGGTGAAGGAGCCACAAGACAGACGGAGCCTGGGCCCTGAATCCTTCCTTGGAGGAGAACTACTTATTTATCAGTAGCATTGGCTTTGGAATTTATGAGTAAGAAAGAAATTTCTATCCTGTTTGAACTATCAGATATTTTGGGGTTCGTTTGTTCTAGCATCTAGTTTTACCTTAACTAGCATAAAGACCAAAAGCAGAGAGAACAGGAATCAGGGCTTTGGTTTCTAACATTGGAGAGTCTTTGAGTCCAGTTGCTGACTTGGATCTGTTGGCCAGTACACCAATTGCTTCTTAACAATTTCTCCTACTGGTTCCAAGAATCCAACAATCAGTGAAAGAGATGATTCCACATCTTTAAGGAATGCCATGACCAAGGGAAACATTTCAGTAATCATCCCTTACTGATGCTGCAAATAGATAACATCATAGTGAAGTGAGCTCGGCTGTGTTCTGTCTTGAGGTGGTCACCCCCATTTGGGTTTTGTCCAGTGGGTCCTGGCACCGGGCGGGGAGGAGAGCAGCATTTATATAATATTCTGCTGATCAGCCATTGACCTGGCATCTACATCGTCCAAGAATTTCTAGTAAGCATTTTGGAAAAATGTTTTTAACTTGTTGTTCTCTAAGGAGGAGGAAGCTTTCTTTTTCTTGACTTTTCAGGACTTCCCTGGAACCAGCTCAACTGAGTATGTTTCTCCACCTGAAACAGCAAGACTGTGAATATATCAAAGAACATGCAAATAAATGCAAAACGTAGGCTTGGGCGATCATGATGTTATTAGGAAGAAATGCCTCACTTCTGCTACATAACTGTAGAAATACAAACCCCAACCCCTATCTCTGTATGGAGAACTGTAGACATTCCCCACCCCGCACCTCCCACCTCTCGAATGAGCATGAAGACAGACCCCCCAAGAAACCCAGACCCCTTTGCCATGACATTGCTCTGGCCTTGCTTCATCTATTTCCATTTCTGATTTGCACAGAGAGGAACAACACAATTTATCATCTCTTGGGTCAAAACATCCATTTGGGGAAATCTATTTTTGTACATGCAAAACAATATCCTGAGCTTGGCTGATTCCAGAGGAAAATGGCGTGATAACAGCCAAAGAGTCCCCAAAGAGCTGGTAACTCCTTCTACATATGAACAAGAGACATGTATCTCCCTTGATATGAAAAAGCAGGCCCTATGAGAACTTCCCTATTAGGTCAGGGTGTTCGTGTGTGTGTGTGTGTGTGTGTGTGTATGTGTGTGTGTGTGTGTGTGATAATGTGTGCACAGAGGGTGGAAATGGCTTCAAGCTATTTTCATGGATGTGACTAAAGTAATATTCTGGGTGATACCTTTTGGTGGTTGTTTTATTTTCTAGTTTTCTTTTCCTCTTTCAACCAGAAACTCAGCTCAGGTGTTCATTGCTGCAGGGGATTATGGGGCAGGGAGAAAAACAGAGGTGCCTTCAACTCCTAAGGCTATTGTTAAAGGGTCTAGGATGTAGACATTCTAACAATATGAGTAGCCCATACTCAGCCAAGTGCTGGGCACGGTTCTCAGCTGCTTATGTTTATTAGCTAATGAAGTCTCCACAACATTACAAATTGAGTGCTGATACTATGTGGAAGAACATGAAGGCCTCCCAGATGAGAACACACACAGGCTCTTTACCCAGATCTTACTAAAACAAGGGAGTCAGCCACCATCATTTGTATTAGGCAGAGACTCAAAGGCAGGCAGAGCAGTGGGGAAGATTTATCCTGAAAAAAGAGAAGGGAAGCTTCCAGGATGCCGGATCGGAGGCTGCCAGCCTGGGGAAACCGGGGGTGAGTAACTAGAGGCAGCATATCTTCTGGGATGGGTTTGGGGAGCACATTCGGCTATCTCTAGTAGGAAGGGGGGGAATAGGAAAGTTGACAGTCACTGACCAGATTATGACTATTCTGAGCTGATTGCTGCAGAGGTTATGGCTTGATTTCCTGGGCTGGTCTTCACGCAGGTGCTGAGTCAGGATTCTAAGGTCATAGATGGTCTAACTGTCATCCGATTTTATATGCAGTCTTTTATCCGTCCTCCTCATACCGCAGAAGATGAAACTGATGTGGAGAGAGAAAGACACTTGTTCATGGGTGTACGGCCAGGAGCTACCAAGCCAGGATTTGAACACAGGCAATCTCGTGCCAAAGCTGTAGTTAGGGACGGTACCGCCCCTTCTCTGTATAACGTGCCCCACCCTGACTGATGCCTCACCCGGACTCACCTGACCTGACACTGTGGTCACAATCTATCGTTTGCTGCTTAGCAATTATGATGCACATGAATTATGGTGCTGATAAGGGCTGCATGGCTTATACTAAATAATGAGCTAATTGCAGGCTTCACCAGGGTTGTCTGTTTTGAAGAAGGTGATGCATCTGTGCTAATTCTGCTTGTCACTGGTCCATCTAGCCTGGTGACAAACTGACTTCGCTGTGGACGTGGGTCCATCCTGGCCAAGCCCGTGTCTCCTCCCTCCAAGTGCATCTGGAGCTCTGCTTGGGCGTGTGTGGAATAAGCAGCCTCCATCCTTACTAAGCCCCGATTTACACAGCTAACCATTCAACAATGCACAAGCGCAAGCATCAGAAATCACGCAAACGCACCCTTCGGGCTTCTGTCGAGCTTGACCTCATTTTTATAATGTGCCTTCACTAAAGGATTGGGTGTCTTATTTCTGCAGCGTGTTTTTTTAAAGTTTGTTGACATCAAAGGAGATTTAAAGGCAATTCTTAGTATTCTTTTACTCTCTTTTTTTTAATTTATTTTTTCAATCACGTCTTCCTGCTGCATCAGTAAACATCCAACCCTCCTGACAAGGCCACTTAATGATGGGCTGTCCTGACGGGAGAGGCTCCTTTACCAGCCCGGAGCTGCTTCCTTTGTGCCAGCAACCAGGGTCCCCACACAGACTGCTGCTCGTGCGCTCACTGCTGTTTGGAGCCGCACTTAGAGAACGCCGTTATTTTAGTCTTTCTCGGGGTCTGTCTGTCGCTGTGACTGGATTGTCTTGGCTTTCAACTGTTGTCCCAGCAGCCCACCGATCCTCCAAAGAGATTGTGTTTGAGAGTCAAGCAGCGATGAACGAAGAAACACAAGCGCAGGGAGGTGCAGTTTATCCATCCCTCGACCCGCAGCCGGGGCCACACCCCGCCTGTGCCCACCAGGCCACAGTGGCGCGCTGAGTTCAGCCCCGGGAGAGGGTTTGGAAGGTGGGCTCCTGCGGTCCTGCGGAGCGGTTGGTTTTCCTCCTTGGGGAATAGCAGGGCCCGGGAGACGGAAGAGAGAGAGGCTGGACACTAAGTGTATTCGCTGCTTCTGTGCTGGGGGAGGGAATTAGTAAGAAGTAAAATCAAGCGGGAACCAAAAAATAAATAAATAAATAAACCATGAACACCATGAGATTACAAGAGATGGGCTATTTTATTTCTCTCTTTTATTTTGTGTGTTTCCTAACGGTTTAGCAGTAAATGTCAGCTATTCGTCTGGTTAAAAAAAAAGAGTAAAAGAAGATAAAATCCCACTTGTGTCATTCTTATCGCTGCCCTGCGCCCCAGCGAGTGGGCCTGGGGTGCTGTGTGGACGCTGCCAGGCGTTTTGGTTTCTCATCTGCACTTTCCGTCCCGACCTCACCCCGGCCCTTTCTTCATTCCAGGAGTGGGACCTATACTGTGTTCTGCCTCTGGGAAGGAAGGAGTCTCTTTTTTTGTTTTTAAAACTCCCGAAAGGAATGGAGACTCTTCAGGGCACCAGAAAAATGTGTATCAAGAGCCAGGATTCCTGCCTCAGAAGATAGAAAAGGACTTACGATGCCGGGGGCGGGGATGGGGAGGAGGGAGAGATCGGTGGGTGCTGGTCCGACAGGGCTCCGTGGAGAGGGTCCGGTGTCCTTTCTCTCCGTGCGTCATGACCAGGACAGTGAGGCCCCGGAAGGACGGCTTTCCAGGGGGCGTGTTGGAAGGAGCCGCTTGAGGATCTTCCTCACCTGGTGCGACCCGACCTGCGGGACCAGGTACGGCCCAGCCTGGGGCCCTGGACTGACTGGTGGGTGACAGTCCCAATTCACCTGTCTACGCTCTCCAGAAATGTCGTCATCATCACTGAGTCCCTTTCCACTAGCACAACGCCTAGAGTAATGGAGACGCTGGGAGGGCCAATAAACATGAAATAATAGTAAAAGAAACTTTCCTTGGCACCAAAGAGAAAGAGAACTCCTACCTATTTTTTCCCCCTGAGATTTCTTTTAGAAAACAAATATTTGTAAACCCTTTCCCTCTCTGTTGAAGATGTGCACGATATTTTTAAAAGCTACATGGGCCTCTCTTTTACATCCCAGACATCCCTGGAATGTCTGTCTCGGAGGTCTTGGAGGCGTCCTTTTGGAATTCGCACATCCATTCACGGTTGTCACCTTGTGTCCTTGTCTCCAGGGGAGTCTGGCCTAGGTACGTGGCTCCCAGATGGAACATCCTACTCGTCACAAAGACAGGAGCTTCCCCCACCAACCTTTGGATAAAGACAATTAATGTGAAATGGATGGATTGCATCTGCCTGGTTATATAAAAGGATGAGATTTCTCTCTCTCTTTCTCTACCCCTCAGACTTTGGGTTTGTTTGTTAATACACCAAAATTTAATCCTTCCTGACTGAATCACACATACACATGTGTGTGTGTGCACGGATTTTACAGAAATCGGGTCATGGACACTTAATCTTTTTAACCAGCTTTGTTCCTCACTGAAACATCCCATAGACGGATTTTCCACTTATCTATTGATTCATTCAAAAATTAATTTACCAAATGCTATTGAACAAGATCATTATAGGTGACACAGAAATAAAAGCAAATAAATAAACCAATGACAATTCCAATTAATCCACAAAGTCATTTCCCCATCAGTTATTCCTTTTTCTTGCATCTTATTTGCAGATTGTCATTAGAAATGTATTTTTGCCCAAGTTTTCTTTTTCATTCTTAAGGGGAAAAAAAGTATAAAAATAAAACTGCATGTAAGTAGGATTCCTTCAGGTATGAGTTTTACATTGAGCAGCTATTCAAGTTCATGATCAGTTAATTCGAGAAATAAATTCGTAAGTAAAACCCAGCATCAGATGAGCCTTCCTGGTAATGCTTTGAAGGAAATGTCTCCCACAAATGCACATCCTTAATCTGTGATTAAAGAAATTGGTATTGCAAATTAGTTACCAGCTATGTGTTTTTTAAAAAATGCATTTGCTTTGCGATGAATATAGAATGTTAAAAAAAATGCAATTTTATCAGCACCGTAAGGTTTTTGGCATGGAAGCTTTCTAACTTAGCGTTGCAAATAGGTAACTTGAGAACAGAAGTCTAGGTTCTGATTCTTTAACAGAACTGGTGAATTCTGAGTGAAGCTTTATTCCTCCACCTCAAAGGAGGAGGGTTTTTTTGTTTTTTTTCTTAAGTTTTTTGTTTTCGATTTTTTTAATCTAAGAAAAGAACTACTTAGCTAAAAGCAGGCATTGCAAAATCCGACTGAACATTATGTGGGTTAAATGATGCAGGAGATGGGTGGGTGGCCAGGGTGGGCACAAGTATCCCGGTCTGCAATGGTTCAAGGGAAAAATAATAATGAAAGGTCGAATTGCCCTAGAGGGGTTGTGTGGCCCTGGTGTTCTTCCATATTCTTTTTTTGGTTTGCTTTCTCCGAGAACCTATGCATATCGGCAAATCTGGAGCTCATTACAGACAAGGTCATTCATAAAGGGCTTCGGATTTAGACAGTAACTCCAAGTGATCTTGTGCACAGTCTTGGAGTCACCCTTAGGGTATTGGGAGGAATTCACCATAAAACGTAAGGAAACCGTTACTTAGTAAGGACACATTTCAGAGGCTCCTAACAAAGGTCAAATATTCTATGGCAGCCAGACTCTAATGGATCCCAAATTTCAGACTAAGGAACTAACCTCCATCCCTTTCTGGATTCTCCTATAGTTTCTTACAAACAGTAAGAGCTTAATCCCTATTTGTAACGGTTAATGATGATGGTGAAACCTTGCATCTGGGAGTGCTCAGAGAGAGACCTGCTAAAAGAACCAAGGCCAGAACTCCGGGAGCTTAAACATCCACTTAATTTCTCTCATTGTGCACAAATGCACTGTCAAAAGTTTAACTCTGGAATCCTGCAAAGGGACGGAGAGAGAGGATCATCTGATTAAACAAATAAACAAACATGTTTCCTGTTCTGCTGGAGACAAAGGCATGCCAACGACAAACAAAACACAGTGCCAATCATGGTTTATTTCCCCAAAGCAGGACTTTGTTTTCAGCGCTAGTCAAAAATAGATTCCCATTTCCAAATACTTGACTGTCAATAAAAATCCATTTTCAGCACGAACTTGTCTCTCTCCCAACTCAACACGTGGGTTCTAAAGAGAAAAGAATGTCCTACTTAAAAATAGCAGCCTCTGCCTCTGTTTTTCTCTTTTCTTATTCCTGCCCTGCCTCATTTGCTGTTTCCAGACTGTTCCCTCCTGTGTTCTCCGTGAGCAAACGCGTCCTGCTGGTGTGGGGTGGGGGCTTCTCCCCTGGAGTGGGAGAGCTTGCAGCCCCCGCAGAAGGTGCTGTCAGTAAAGGAAAAGACGTTTTGGACACTGGGCTGCTGCAAGAAGCAAGAGAGCCCCACGTGACCGTGATATGCGGGCACTCTCGGGTCTCCAAGCAGGACAAACCCACCAGGACCCTGGTGCAGTGCCAAGAACGGAGATCCCAAGGCTAAAAAGGAGAACGCGAATGCTTTTATTTCTCCCACAGCACGAGGGACAGTGCATTTCAAAAGTTTAACACATTTTTGGATGTGTTCAAAGGCAACGTTGGAGCCTCGGTTCAGTCTGCCTTAAACGTGATGTAAAACGCGTTGAGCCTCTGTCAGAACCCCGGGTTTCAGCACCACAGGTGTAGGCGGTGGGTCTGCCCTCGGTTCTTGGTGTGACCAGACACAGCAGAGTGTCAAGTCTGGATGATTATCCCAGTCCTCCCACTCCTTGCTTGGAAAAATCACCAGCAGGGCCAACATGACGCCCTAACCTCAGGCAGGAGCAGTTTCACACCAGCAGTTGTTTATTGTAGAACAAAATGTGTCTGTCCATCTGGGGGGGTGGACATGCTTGAAGCTCTGACTGGGGGGCAAGGGCAACATAACCTAAACATTTGTACCCCCATAATATGCAGAAATAAAAAAAATAAATATGATGATTTTGGAAGCAATAAAAGAATATGGTGATCTAAAAAAAAAAAAATGTGTCTCTGAGGGTGGAGAGAGACAGACCGAGTCACTTCTTCTTGACTTCTTGGATTGTTTCCTTTTATTAGCCTAGTCGGGAGAGGGCTCTCAGGAGGTGTGGGATGTTAGCAAATGATCAACAGGTGTGCTCAAAATCCCATCTGCTTATATGGGCTCCCTCTAAGAAAGCCCACCTTGGGTGGGGGTGAACTGCAATGCAGATTCAAGCTAATGGCGTAATAATTACCCTTAGGTTACTCTAGGTCACTTTCCAAATCCTGTCATGGCTGGGCTGGAAATTCCCAGACTGACAAAGCACCCCCTCCTTCCCCAGGTGTAGCAGATGCTGGGATAGGATTAAGGGTGGATCAGCACCAAAATGGAGCACCCACCCCGATCCTTCTTCCCAGGTGGAGCAATTGCTCCAGACAGCACCAAAGCAGGGCACCCTTGTCCCGAGAACAGCCAGAGATCCTAACTATCTGCCTAGTACCTCCTTTTCCCTCCAGGTTTTGTGTAGCTGCCCTTGAGCTTTCCACTGCACTCTTGACCTTGTCACATGCAAGCATCTGGCACCCCTGATGAGAGGCTGAAAGTCCCTGGGCGCTTGGATCTGGGGAGTTGCTTAGAATATTTTTTGACTTGTCTTTAATAATGGGTCTTAAAAAAACTAGTCTATATTATTTCCAAATTTTGAAGAGTATACAGTATATGCAGGAAAAGACTTATTTAAGTAAAGAATTACAGAAACAATATGATATGTGTTTTGGGGGGTTGGGTTTAAAAAATGTACATTAGTTGCGACTCTTGGTGTTAAGAAATGGGATTGCTAAGAACACGAGAACCTTTATTTGCTCTCATACTTGCTTTTCCGTCAACATCCTGGACTCTGCTCTTATTTCTGCGGGTTCATTTTTTGCTCAGTCCCTCCCCTTGAAAATACCCATAAAAGTGTCAGGGCTAAACCATCAGCAGCCCAGAGTGAGATTTCTATTTTTTTCCTCACTTCTTATCAGTTTCACAGAAGCCCTGGAACCGAGGGTCATTGGCTGTGACCGAGACGGGTGCCTGGACCCATCCCCGGGGCTGGGGGTGAGATGCGACTCCTGAAGCCACTGGAGGGTGGGGACGGTGGGTTCGGGGTTCCCACTCTGTCCTGTGTGAGCTGAGGAATGTGTATCGGACAGACAGCACAGCCACAAACACACATAGACACGAACATAAAAACAGATGGCTCCGTAAAAGCTAATGGGACAGTCTTGCTTTCAAGAACTTACAGTCTTTGAGGGAATTTAGCAAACACGCAGGCTTCTTTGTGATAAGAATCATACCAAGAGCTAAAGGAGAGGAGAAAAGATATCAGGGCATGTTTCAGTTAGGATGATTTCAAAAGCAGGTAATAAAATACTCTCACATAGGCAACTTCTCCAACAGGGCCACCTCCACTTCAATGGCAAGAAGCCTGGACAAAGGCAGCGCAGAGATGGCTCGACGGCCCAGAAGGGTCATTGAAGATCCACAATATTTCTACGTTTTTGCTGAATCATTCTCATCACCCTGTTTATTGCATCCAGGGAGTGCGTGGGACACGCGCTTACCTTGCAGCTCAGATTCACCTGAGCAGGTAAACAGCCCACATAGATCACAAGCTTGGAACCTGAAATGTGTTTACAAATTTCTCATCATTTGTACCAGCTGTCTCTGTTTAAAGGGGAATCCTATCTTAATGCGATGTTTAGGCATCCGTAAAGTCAGTGGTACTCATGCTAAGCCCATTGCTAAATTGACTTCTGAGTCATCATTTAGTCCTAATTCTTACTCCCATTATCTCCTACACATGTTCTGAGCAGGGACTTTTCCGTGACACTTGCCCCAGTTCCTGTGAAAACTGACATAGTCCACATATCCTGGGCAATCCACTTTGAATTGGTCCAGCACATATTAAGTGCTCAATAAAAAGTAAGGAATTGTTATTATTAATAGTAAATCCTTCATTATTTCTCTCAACAACTATCAATTAAACATCTACTCTATTGCCAGGCCCTGCAAATAAGAGAGGATGGAAGGCAATTTATTCAGGCTGAAGTTAATTATCCCAGATTCCATCACCCACAAGGGCAGGGAGAGACGGCTCAGCGAGGCAAAGTCTGTTCTTAAAATTGTCTGAGCTTAAGCACATAGTCTAGAAACCTAGGACTTCCATTTAATAGTATCAATGGTGTAGTTACATGACGATTCATTGTTTCTCATTTTTTCTGTTTATAATCAGATGAAGCAATCAGGAGGCTGAGTCACAGTGGAGAGAACAAGAACTGACACTGCAGTATGACGCCACCAGGTGGCAGTCCATGCCTTCCTCATAAAGCCCACACACCGGCCATCCTCATTATTAGCAGCTGTTGTTATTAGACCTATCAATGGTGTCAGGAACATTTTATTAGTAACATCAGAAATAGTAGGAATGGGTTACCGAGGTAGGTCACGTCGTAGATGTTTTAGGCACATTATCCTCATTTAATCTTCACAATAACTCTGTGCAGTAGTGTTATCTTCGCTTGCAGATACGGAAGGGGAGGTTCACAGAGGTTGAGGAAGGTGCCTGAAGCCGCACAAACCTTAGGTCATGGGCTTCAAATTGCCAGACCCTCTTATTCCATTCCACTGAGTTTTCAGAGTGCTCCTAACTTTCAAAATTTTACTTAATCTACTTTTTAAATTTAATGTCAGTAAACAGTATGTTTAAGATTATATATAAAGAAATTTTTGCAGAAAAGAGATACACCTCGTAGAGTTTAATACCTGTTATGGCTTGAATCCTGCTTCCCCAAAAGCTGTTGAAGACTTAACTCTTAGATTGTGTCGAGGTGGCCTTATTTGGAAATAGGGTCTGGGCCAACGCTATGGATTGAACGTTTGTGGTCTCCTAAAATTCATATGTTGAAGTCCTTAATCCCCAGTGTGAATGGGTCATGAGGGTGGAGCCCACGTGGAGGGGATTAGTGCCCTTAGAGGAAGATGCACAGGAGAGTGAGCTCTCTCTCCACCACGTGCAGACGCAGAAGGAGGTGTCCACCTGCAAACCAGGAACGGAATCAGCCACACCTGGATCTTGTACTCCCAGCCTCTGGAACTGTGAGAAATAAATATTTGACGTTTTAGCAGCCCAGTCTGTATATTTATTACGGCAGCCTGCACGAAAACAGCAGAAGATCGAGTTACAATGAGGTCATTAGTGTGGGCTCTAAACCCGTATGACTAGAACAAAGGGGCAGTTTAGGCACAGAGACGTGCGCACAGGAAGGACACCCCGTGAGTTGCAGAGACGCTGCCACAGTGAAGGAACCAGACGCTGGCACAGAGGCTGGAACATGTCCTTCCCTGGCATCTCCAGAGGGAAGGTGCCCTGCCCAGCTGCCTCACTATCAGATTTGCAGCCTCCAGAACCGTGTGAGAATAAATCTCTGTTGTTTGAAGCCAACTCGTTTGAACTGGAGGCTTTGTCGCCGCAGTCCTAGGAAACAGTACAGAACCTTTCTCCCAGATTGTTTTTTTCATCTTCTGTTGTGGCTTCAATGAGAAAAAACAGTCGTTTTCCCCTCTTACTCCCTCTTGATTTTGATATCTCCACACCCTTCTCCACCTACATACGTCTGGTCCATCCACACCAGGAGCCGTGATGTAAATGTGGTCCCCGAGGACCCAGGAAGAGCAGGTGGCCGGTGCTTGCATCTCTGCGGGTCTGGCGGGCACACACGGGGCCCTGCCCGGCAGAGAGCTTTGCATTCCATTGCTCCTGTCTCTATGCATTGCTCCTGGAGCCTGTTCCCTGTCTCCCATCTTTCCTCCCCACCAGGAAGGCCAAGAGCCAGGAGGAAAAGAATGTAAGATGCATCTGTGCCAAAAATATGAAAACATTTCTGGGGATTTATGATATCTCCACTTCAGACATCCTAGCAATGCCTCTGGTTCTTCAGAAACTTCTGCAATAGGACTATCCTAGTTTCCTGTAGCTGCTGAAACAAATTACTACAAACTAGCTGTCTTGGTCTGCTTGGGCTGCTATAACACAATTCCATAGACTGTATGGAGTAAGCAACAGAAATGTGTTTTCTCTCACTTCTGGAGCCTGGGGGTGCAAGACCACGGTGCCAGCATGGGTGGGTTCTGGCACACCAGGGCCTTAAAACTGCAGAAGTTTATTATTTCAGAGTTCTGGGGCTAGAAGTCCAAAATCTAGGCATCCTCAGGGCTGGGCACTCTCTGAAGGCTGAGAGGAAGAATCCTGCCTCACCTTTCCTGGCGTCTGGTGTTCCTCAGTTTCCTTGGCTTGTGGCTCCATCACTCCAATCTCCACCTCCATCATCACATGGCTTT
>RJWJ010042775.1:0-12894 GCA_004363605.1 Indri indri | reverse complement strand
CACTCTGTTGCCTGGAGTAGAGTGCCATGGCGTCTGCCTAGCTCACGGCAACCTCAAACTCCTGGGCTTGAGCAATCCTACTGCCTTAGCCTCCCGAGTAGCTGGGACTACAGACATGCGCCACCATGCCCGGCTAATTTTTTCTATATAGATTTTTAGTTGTCCAAATAATTTCTTTCTATTTTTAGTAGAGACGGGGGTCTCACTCTTGCTCAGGCTGGTATGGAACTCCTGACCTTGAGCGATCCACCCGCCTCGGCCTCCCAGAGTGCTAGGATTACAGGCGTGAGCCACCGCGCCCGGCCAATAAATTGATTTTTAAAAACATTTGTCTAATCATGCTTCTGAAAGGTTAACAGATTTTGTTTTAAAATTGAGAAATAAAAATTGTACATATTTATTCAATTTAATTTTTAAGTAAGAGTTTACAATCAATATGACTATGACTCCATTTTTGTAAAAAAGAAATATGCCTAGAAAAGGTTTATAGGGGAAGCGTGAAGGGGTATTTATTTTCTACAATGAATATGTTTCTTACATAAAGAAGCAGTTTATAGATTTTGTATAATTTTATAACATAAAAGGAAATTAGGAACATTTCTGAATTTCCTTTAAATCCTTAGCTATATATGTTTTCTCCGTCTAAAACAATTCCTCAAACTGTATAACGTCAGCCCTGATACATTAAATTTACTAAACTAAATATCAAGAGAAGCGCTTTGGATACTGAGGAAGACATAATCCATAATACAGAGAATAGGAAAGTTAAAAGCAGTTTCCATCATTCTCAACTGCTTTTCGCCAATTTATTCTGTAAATAACTCGCCTCTTGAAGGTTTGAGAAAGTCTTGCGAGGAAAGAACCCCTGAACGGAGAACACATGAAAGGTCGCGTTACAAATCGCCACGCGGCCGCTGGACGATCACTCAGCCAGCCCCGTCCCTCGGAGGGCCTGGTCTTGACCACCGCATCACGCTTGTGGGGATGCCCTTCCCTACCAGATTCTTCTAGAACCCAGCTGCCTCCCACCAGAAACGGGGAGATAATGCTTCTGCGCGCGGGTTCTGCATTCCTCCAGCCGACTCCACCTTTGCCGTGGATTAAACAGGAGCCACTAGCATACTAGCTCTCGGCCCTACAAGATATTTTAACCAAAAACTATAGGACTAAAGGAACAGCAGGGTTAGAGTGAAAATCCACACCGGGCTCGGTGTTAACTTCTTTTTATGAACCACCCGCCCGGCGCATTAAGTTGGGGTACTTAGTGGATCTGATCCTCCAGGGAGGAGCTTGACCCTCCTCTGCGCAGCCCTAAAGTGCCCAGCGTCCCTACCCCCGGGTCCACTGAGGCAGGCGCGCCCCGCTCCGGGACACCTGGGCACTCCGTCGCGTCTCGTGCTGGGTCAGGGCGCCCGGAGGCCCCGCCCAGCTGCGGGCGCAGCCAATAGCAGCGCGGGCAGACTGTGGGGGCGGCGCCGGCCGCCTGAGGCCTTAAAGCCAGAGTCAGGCTCCGCAGGGCCAGATCCCCGGCCTCAGCAATATTGAAGTTGCGTTCGCAGAGTGCGCCTGCGCAGCTAAGAGCGCCCCCGGTGAGCGCCGCTGGCCAGGGGGAGCTGAGGCGGGAGCTGGGACTGGAGGAAGGACTCCATGCAGAAACACTGTGGAGGGAGAACGAGAACGTCCACCCTGAGCTCTGCCAACCTTGAGGTGGGGAAATGGGGAAGGGCGGTTGGGGACCCCAGGGAGGCACCGAGACCACTTGGGGTGAGGGGGTTTCCCAGGTTGTGTATGTCAGTCACATTTCGGGCTGCAGAAGGAACAGGTATAGCAGCCGGGCCGCCTCCGGGCCGCGCTATCTCCGGGCCCGGCGGGGTCAGACAAAGCGGCTCGCCCCCGCACGCCGGGCAGCCGCAAACATCCTGTGGCCGCAGCAGGCGCGTGCAGAGGGCGGGAGCAGTCGGCACGTCCCCGTCCCAGTAGCTAGCCCGGAGCCTCGGGACTTGCCTGCTCCTGTCCTGGCGCTGGCTCTGGGGACTCTGGCTTCCAGCGCGCGGCCACGTGACCCTGTCCCCGGTGTGGGGGAGTGAGTAGGAGTGTTGGCAACACAGGCCCAAGCGTGGGTCCCCCGGAGCAGTGGGTGCTCTCCTTCCCAGTTTCTCCTGGGAAGGCATTCCAGAAAGGTTTCATTCGAGAAGGGGAGATTGAAAGACATATCTCACCTGCCATGCATTAGTCAAGAAGGTGTGCGGTGGCCTCCCAACTCTTGGGGATCCCTTTGCCCCTACTTGGGATCAGACGTCCTCATTAGTGAGGTTTTACTTGGGTGACCTCGGTACTGTTGGTAAATAACCTGGACCAATCGTTCCATGTTTCCTAGTTGTTGCTGTAAGATTTTGACCCATAGGTACCATGAGACCCTTATAAAAATCTAAATTATTATTGCACTATTACAGTTAAGTCTGTTTCAGTTCCTATAGCACTTGTCAGGCTGGTTTTCATTTTGGTGGCTGAATCACATACTCTTCTTTTTTCCTAAGGGTATGGCCTGTTTTTCTCCACCCACATCCTCAGCCTTTCCACAGTCCTTGTGTTTATACTTGGAAAGATAATTTAAATGTTTTCTAGTCCATCATGGTGGCTGCAACCTTTCAGTAGAGAGTAAGATGGCCTTTTAAATGGATTGGCTTTATCAAATCCTCATTTCTTTTCTCTTTCTAGGTTTTGGAGACATGAATCCTTCACTCTTCCTGGCTGCCTTTTGCTTGGGAATAGCCTCAGCTACTCCAAAACTTGATCAAAATTTAGACACACAGTGGTACCAGTGGAAGGCTACACATAGGAGACTATATGGCATGGTTGGTAACATCTGGAACTGTTCAGAGGGACTCCAGAGAGCATGGTCCTTGCTGTTGGGAGTTTGTAGCCAGAGACTAGCTTCTAGGGGCCAGCTCTTACAAATAACCTAATGAAATAAAGAATTCCCAGAAGAATCAAGCCATCCTTGGCTATGGTTCCTCTTCCATCTCTGTCTGCAAATCCAGTTGGTGAGCATGGGTTGGGTTTTAGGTAGAAATAAAGACTATCAGTTATGTTTGCCTCTAGAATGAAGAAGGATGGAGGAGAGCAGTGTGGGAGAAGAATAAGAAAATGATTGAACTGCACAATGGGGAATACAGCGAAGGGAAACACGGCTTCACCATGGCAATGAACGCCTTTGGTGACATGGTGAGTGTGGTGTGGATTTCTGAACTCTGGGTTTCATCTCCTCAGTTCTGTACCAAAATAATTACTTGCTTTGCAACGTTCTATTTACTTTTCCTTAAAGACCAATGAAGAATTCAGGCAGGTGATGAATGGCTTTCGAAACCAGAAGCACAAGAAAGGGAAAGTGTTCCAAGAGCCTCTGTTTCATGAGGTCCCTAAATCTGTGGACTGGAGAGAGAAAGGCTATGTGACTCCCGTGAAGAATCAGGTGAGACGCTGTCAGATTCAGACCTTCTGTCTCCCACAGGAAAGCCAAGAAAGAATTGGTGTCATTGCTTTGGTAGACTGTAGAGTGACATGCAGTTTCCCGGGTTTTTTTGTTTGTTTGTTTTTAAGAGTGTTCAGATATATGACCTATTGTCAGTTTTGTATTTGTCTTATAAACTGACAGATTTTTTTTTTAATTCCCTTTCCAGGGTCGGTGTGGTTCTTGTTGGGCTTTTAGTGCGACTGGTGCTCTTGAAGGACAGATGTTCCGGAAAACTGGCAAAATTGTCTCATTGAGTGAGCAGAACCTGGTGGACTGCTCTCGGCCTCAAGGCAATCATGGCTGTGATGGTGGCCTGATGGACTACGCCTTTAAGTATATTAAGGAGAACGGAGGCCTGGACTCTGAAGACTCCTATCCATATGTGGCAAGGGTAAACAAAGCCTCTTATCTTCTTGTCATTCCAGCTCTGCATTTGGAAAGTTGAACATTTTGAGAGATAAGACACCTTTTTCAGAATTCACATTTTGTCTCTGGTCAACTCACTTGCTCAAAGAAAAAAAGTAAAAATTAAAAAAAATTCACATTTTAGATGGTACAATCTATATCTGCAAACTCTCCGTACAGATCAGTTTTCTGATTAGATGGTTTATATTGAGCTGTTCTTCCATGTAACATGGAGAATAAGCAAACCATTCTAAATATAGCAGAAATTTCTCCATTGTGAAAAAGTTCTTATGGATAGGTCGACCTAGGCAGTCTCATTGAACAAACATCAGCTAATTTTTCAGTTTCAAATCAGCTAATAAGATTTCACTTCCTGAGATGATTTATAAGAGTCTTGACTTGGAAATCATGAGGTGCAAATTGCTGAGTGTTTTGGTTCTAGAACTCTTGTTCTGTATGAGGTAGATGTTAATGATCAAGTCTTTTCCCCTTACATTTTATTTAATTTTAAAAGGATGAGGTCTGTAAATACAAGCCTGAGAATTCTGTTGCTAACGACACTGGTTTCGTGGATGTCCCTGTTCGGGAGAAGGCTCTGATGAAGGCAGTGGCTATTGTGGGGCCCATTTCTGTTGCTATTGATGCAGGCCATTCATCCTTCCAGTTCTATAAATCAGGTAGGCGCTTGTCATTTTATTACAGACATTTAGGCAGAATTGGAAAACACCACTATGATTGACTCTTTGGTAGAGACTCCTGCTTTCTAGGACTATAGAATTTTGAGTTTGTGTGTTAAACAGAGTGGTGTTTCCATTTGACATAATGAAGCACTTTCTCATGATTACAAATTCTTCATAAATACTTTTAGATGGCTGTGTAATTCATCCTATAGATAGAACCTAATATACCTAATAACTGTTCTCTAATTTTTGGCCTTTTTTCTAAAAGTTTTTTATGGCTGGCATGGTGGCTCACGCCTATAATCCTAGCACTTTGGGAGGATCCGCTGAGGCCAGGCATTTAAATGAGCTATGATCAGGCCATTGCACTCTAGCCTGAATAACAAAGTAAGACCGTGTCTCTTATGGTTTTTCACTTCTGTAATTAGGACTATTCTCAAGTTTTTTTGTTTTAGTACTATTTTAGATTGACATCCTAGTAGTAGAAAGAGATTATGCAAATTGGTGCTTGGGTTAGGGGATAAATGCCTAAATCACCTTAACATTGAAAACAATAGGTCTTATTTTTTGGCTTTTTTTTTTTTTTAAGTAGGAAATATCTCGAACTTAGTTTGTTGGTTTCTTTTTTATTTTTTTTTCCTTTGTATGGTAGATATCTGAAGAAGTTTGTTGGTTTCTGTTGAATTAAGGGTGACATTTTGCTTTATCAGCTATTGTTTCAAGTCCTTATTTGGAATTTGTTTGACATTTCACTGAATTTGGAGATACCGCTCTTACTGTGGGTGATAGGGTGGGTTACTGTCACATGCCACTTGGACCTTCTCACCCCACTATCGATTTTACTCTCCTAGGCATTTATTATGAACCAGACTGTAGCAGCAAAGACCTGGATCATGGTGTCCTGGTGGTTGGCTATGGTTTTGAAGGAACGGATTCAAATAACAATAAATATTGGCTTGTCAAGAACAGGTATAAATTT
This sequence comes from Indri indri, assembly GCA_004363605.1. NCBI lineage: Eukaryota > Metazoa > Chordata > Mammalia > Primates > Indriidae > Indri > Indri indri. The sequence goes on along the minus strand of RJWJ010042775.1, from coordinate 7,316 downwards.
TAAATTATAAAGGGAATTCTTGTTTGGAATCAGTATTTGGGTACAAGTCCACAAGAGCTCAATTTTGAAATCCCACGTCTTTCTTCCACTTAGAGTGAACACAGAAGTATCATTGTCTGATTGTAAGATTCTGTGCCAAGCTTGTGGTTATTAATATATATTTGTAACATTTTCTTACTAAACTCTGAAAATTTTCCTAATTCTGAAACACATCTGGCCTCCAGGGTTTCAGAAAAATTGCGGACCTGTAGGGTTGAGGGCTGATTTCCTTTTTATGTCCCCAATTTTTCAACAAGCAGAACATCTGCCTCTGCTGATTCTTTAGGTCTGAAAGATTGTCCCGGAGTCCAGTTGCCTGTGTGCATCCTTTTTACTGTCATCTGATGCCCTGCCATCGAATTTTACTCTCCAGCTCTTGGAGGCTTTGAGGGTTGTATCAATTTTCACACTAAAGTTTTTCAATTGAGATGTGGTGTGGTAAGATAGCATGTGGAGATAGACTGCTACATTAGAATCCCAGTTCTGCCGCAGTTTCCTATCTTAAAAAAGTTTTAAACCACATGTATTGTCTGAAGGCATTTTTCAAAGAAGCCAATAGACTTCAAAAGTCAAGTGTGACCCACAGGAATCGATACACTTATAAATAGATATAATAGCACTTAAATGGTGCTTACTGCATGTCAGGCGCTATTCTAAGTATTAGCTATATTAATGAAACTAATTGCTTCCTTGGTTCTTTGTATGAAACAGAAAATTTGCTTCTCTTTCAGCTGGGGTCCAGAGTGGGGCTGGAACGGCTATGTAAAAATAGCCAAAGACAGAGACAACCACTGTGGAATCGCCACAGCAGCCAGCTATCCCACTGTGTGAGCCAATGGACGGTGATGGGCAAGCACTTAAGGATAGCACGTCCGGGGAATTTTATCTTTAAACTGACCGAACCCTTATTGTGTAAGATAAAACACTTGAATCATTGTGGATCCAAGTTGTTATTTGAATTCTGTGACATTTTTACAAGGGTAAAATGTTACCACTACTTTAATTACTGTTATAAACAGCTTTATGATATCAAGACTCATTGCTTAATTCTAAGACTTTTGAATTTTCACTTTTTAAAAAGATGTATAAAACTTTACCTTTTAAAATAAATTTTAATTTGTTATGTAAAGGTAGCCTTCTTTCTGTTTTTAATGCATTAACTTTTGTGTAGTGAGGAAATATATAATTGGGCTCTGAAGACATAACTCAGTGTGTCAGTGGCATGTTAGGAGAAAGATGCTGGGTAACCTTCTGGCTCTTGTCATTTATAAATATACAGATATTATGTCAGCTGCCCATTGGCTGTGTGTGACCCAACTCTGGAATCTAGCAAAATTTGACAAACAGTTAGGAAGGACAAAGGTAAATTGTTTTAGTAAAGATAAAAAACAATTCACTTTTTAGAAAAGTGAGTAGACATAACGTACTCAGAAGTGGATTTAGATAACAGAAAAGGAAATCCTCCTCCTTTGACTCAAGATGGTTAGGTTATGTGATGATAGTCACATCACTAATTACTGGAGCATCTCCTGAATTACTGGCGAAGATCCTGCGACCACTTTGCAGGCTGAGGAAGGACCAGATGCAATTAGATTACTAATGCTGTTTTATTTTTATTCAGTCTAGTCTCTGATGACATTCCACATGGCTCTTAGAAAGCCTGAGTGTTAGCAAAAGTAAATTTTATGGTTGTAGTTAATAAATCTCAGGTGTTTGGTAATATAATAGCTGGAGAAACATGTTCATGGTCTACAAGAGATTAGGTTAAATAGTCCTCTGGTAGAAGACGGGTGAGAGATCACAAATGAAAGGCCTGAAGTCACTAGGCCAAATTTAGACTTTGGTTACCTACCCCCGAAATAAAAATAAATCTGAAAGGGAACAAAATGGGCTAAGCATATAGTTCCACAGGTAGTAAATATAAGTTAAATAATATATTTGCATATTTAAAAGACCAGCAGGAAATACACCAAACTTCTGGGTGGATTATGGGTGATTATTTTCTTTAACTTGTTTGGCAGAAAGTGTATTTTTATTAGCAGGAAAAAATGTAGTAAAAATATACCTATATGCTGCAGGCTAAGAAGCAGCTGTGTGTGTTTAAAAATCTCATGTTCCCTGAATCAAATAAGAATACAAGGGATACGCTGGTGAAATACTTAATCAAGGGGTAATCCGCTGTGAAGGGAATGAGAGGTAAGGGGGCAAGTGGGACCTTACATCCCACGAAACCTTTGATAGCCTTGGTCCACGGCCATCTCTGGAAAAATCCAGTCTGTCGCATTCAGTCTGAGCTTTCTGAGAAAGGACTTGTTGACTTTGCCTTGTCACATAGCAGCAGGTTAGCTCCTGTCCAGTCCCCAACAACAACCAGGGCTTTAAGGAACATCTAGGTGATAAATTGAATGAAAGCATGATGGCTTTTTATTTAAGTATTAAAGGTTCAAGTCTGCCAAAACAGAGCACTCCTCAGATGTCTAAACTGAAACAGATATTAGAAAGTTTTGTCGTTTTTTAAAGACCTTTAACATATTTTACAAATGGGCCGGGTGTGGTGGCACATGCTTGTAGTCCCAGCTACTTGGGAGGCTGAGTCAGGAGGATCACTCGAGCCCAGGAGTTTGAGTTTGCAGTGAACTATGATGACGCCACTGTACATAGCTCTGCAGCAGAACAAGATCCTGTTTCAAAAAAAATATTTTAAAAACATGAAAAGTACTAAACCACATGTATTGTCTGAAAGCATTTTTCAAAGAAGCCAATAGACTTGAAAAATCAAATGTGAAGCACACACTTATACTCCAACGTAACAGTTTGTTATCTAACTTAAATTGCAGAGGATGTAAAGAATGGAAAGATAGAAATGATTCACCATATAATGAGGGAGAAATTTCCTGATGGGGAAGTGTAGCTGTAACACTTAGACACCTTACTAGAGGGAAAGGACTCAGCATAATTAAGAAACCTCCACTCAGCCCTATGTGTATTTCACATTTGTGTGTTTTACCTGTGAAATTTGAAATTAGGTGTTTTCTCAATTCATTTCCCTTTTGACTGATACAAAAGTCTAAAGCAAAGAAACTCAGATTTAAAAAAATAAATACTAGTAATTATACACACACACACAGAGTCATGTCTTGCATAATGACAGGATATGTTCTGACAAATGTGTTGTTAGGCAATTTCATCTGTTTGTGAACATCATAGCGTGTCCTTACACAAACCTATATGGTACAGCCTACTATATACCTGGGCTATGTGGTATAGCCTATGGCTCCTAAGTTACAAACCTGTACAGCATGTCACTATACTGAATACTTTAGGCAATTGTAACATAATGGAAAGTATTTGTGTATCTAAACATATCTAAACAGAAAAGGTACAGTAAAAATACAGCATTATAATCATATGGGATCACTGTCATATATCGAGTATGTCATTGGCCAAAACATCATGCGGCAAACAACTCTGTGTGTATGTACATGTCCCAAACCATTTCACTGTAAACACTGGATTTCACAGGTGTTCATGATCATCTCTATTTTTAAGTAAGTTAATAAATACAATAGCTGCTCCATGGGCTCTGTCCTTAGTACTACATTTTAAAACTTTCATTATTTACACATTCAAGTACAATTGACCCTTGAGCAACACAGGGGTTAGGGGCACCAACCCCTGTGCCATTGAAAATCTGCATATAATTTTTAACTCCCCTAAGACTTAACTACTAGTAGAGTACTGTTAACTGGAAGCCTTACTGATAACATAAACAGTTGATTAACATAGTTTGTATATATGTTATACCCAACACTGTATTCTTACAATAAGCTAGAGAAATGAACATGTTATTAAGAAAATCATAAGAGAAAATATATTTATTCATTAAGTGGAAGTGGATCATCATAAAGTTCTTTACCCTTGTCTTCACATTGAGTAAGCTAAACAGAAGGAGGAAGAAGAGGGGTTGGTCTTGCTGTCTCAGGGTGGCAGAGGTGGAAGAAAGTCTGTGTATGAGTGACCCACACAGCTCAAGCCTGTGTTGTTCAAGGGTCAGCTGTGTTTATTGGACACTATACAACAGCGCTGTGCTGGGTTCTGGGGCACAAGAGTGAAGCAATCAGTCACGGTTTCTCCCTGTGGAGCCTACATTCTCATGTTGCTAGCCCGTGCGTAGCCTCCATCTCTGCCACCACGGCCACTTTGTCCGTGAGTCCGTTGGGTGATGACAGGGTGGCTGGGGAAAGAGGCTGATCAGTATCCACAACATGGGCCATTTTCTCCACTTGGTTATTGAAATCTCCCTCTGCTGAGGTCACCCTTTGGTGAGAATTCACATGGAATTACAAGTATCGTCACACTTTCAGCCATTCAGAGAGCCTTATCCACATATATATTCCCCATAGCACTTTGTCACCAATTTGCCAATCATGTTCATTCCAAGTCCTCGACCACCCAGCCAAATCATCGGCCACTGGCCATGAGGTGGTATATAATCATACATCTGACCATTTATCCTTCCAAGCAAAATGAACAATCAGGTGCACTGCTTGACGTTCTGTTCCCCTTCACGACTGTCCTTCAGGTATGTCCCAGAAAGGGGCTACAGTGCTGTAGCTGACCACCTTTGGTTAGTGACTGAGCATTTTGCAGAAACATCTATAAAGCAAGCCTGAGTTTTCTCTTCCTCAGTCAGTTGATTATAGGGAACTCCCTATGAGGCCATACGTGTGGGCTGGGAGACAAGAAGGTAATGTAGCAGGAGTGGGGACCATCAGTGTTTAAGCCACTTCTTCCTGTAATTTACTTATGCCTTCAAGCCCTGCTCAGGCCCAATCATGTACATGGTTGGTATCCTCAGGGATTGGTTACAGTACTCCTTGCAGGTACCAAATTCTGCAGATCACTCAAGTCCCTTATATAAAATGGTATAGCATATGCATATAACCTATGCACATCCTCCTGTATACTTTAAATCATGTCTAGATTACTTATAATACCTAATACAATGTAAATGTTATGTAAATAATTGTTATACTACATTGTTTAGAAATAATGACAAGAAAAAGAAGTCTGTACATGTTCAGTACAGACACAACCATCCTTTTTTTTTTCCAAATATTTTCTATGCGAGGTTAGTCGAATTCACAGATGCAAAACCCACAGATATGGAAGACCAAGTGTGTACCACTTCCATTTGACATGGGAGTGCTACTGTGCACACCTAGCTATGGCTTGGTGGTCAGACAACATGATGGGCAGCTCTGGTCTCAGGTAACTAGGTGGCCCATGATTGAGCAGTCTAATAAGGCCTGATAACAAGCTTCTGTTTCTCAAAAGGAGAGTAGTATTCAGCAGAGGCCAGCATGCTCCAAAATCCTAAGGGTGCCCTCTATGATTTGTCCATTGGGGCCTGCCAGCAGCCCCAAACAACATCTCTGTGTGCCACTGACACTTTGCACACTGTTGGATCTGCTGGATCATATAGCCCAAGTGCAAAGCAGCTTGCACTGCAGCCTGGACTGGTTGCAAATCCTTCTCTTTTCTGGGCCCCACACAAAACTAGCAGCTTGTTGGGTTACTTAGTAAATCGACGAAAGCTAGCACACCCAAATGAGGGATTTGTTGCCTCCAAAATCCAAAGAAGCCCTGGGGGTGTCGTGCCTCTTTTTGGTTGTAGGAGGGGCTAGATGCAACAATTTATTCTTCATCTTAGAAGGGATATCTCAGCACCAGACACCTAGAAATTTCACTGAGATAGACAGCTCCTGAATTTTTGTAGGATTTATTTTTTACCCTGTGACACACAAACGTTTTACCAGTAAGTCTAGAATAGTTGCTACTTTGTACTCACTAGTTGCAATAAGCATAATATCATCAATATAATGGACCAGTGTGATATCTTATGGAAGGGAAAGACAATTAAGATCTCTACAGACTGAGGACGTTGGTAGTTTGAGATGGGAGTCTACCAACCTCCTCATTTGCTGGCAAATGAAAAACTCCTCTTTCTTTCTCCTCAAACCACTTGTCCTCATTCTTCTGATGCAGCCTCGGGGACAAGTGCCGAACTTTCAGTAACAGAATTTGGCATCTCTGGGTGGGCCCGTCGGTATGGCCCCCCACAACTGCTGGAAGAGGCAGAGAACAGCCCTGGGTCAAAGCCAGGGGTCTTCACAGGTAGGAGCAACTTCTTTTTGAAGTGAGAGAGCAAAGGACAGCCCCAGCAGCTCCCAGAGCCTGTTTTAGCTCCAGGAAACTCCCGTCTCTGTCTCCCCAAAGTAGATATGGCTCTCTGCAACCTGAACTGAGTTGAGAAGAAGGAAACAGATTGGGGAAGCATCACAACAGCCACGGCCATTTGTAAGTAAAGTTCCCTGGGATGCCGACACCCTGTTTCCACCCATATGGGGGGTGGTCCAGACCTCCCCGTTGGATTTGTTTTGAGGCACTGATTTGGGGTTGGAAGTCAAGAGGTTGAGTGGAACTAGGGAGCCTGGTTTGGACTGAGCTCATTTGCAGTTCCCAGGGTACTGGGGAGGATTGGGAGATGTTGGTCCTTTTGTCTGAGAGAATTTGGTTCTTGGTTTGTCCCCTTTTAGATTAGAAGATGCTAACTCTCAATTGAGAATTTGGTTCTCCTTTTGTGGTTTCCATTTGGTCGGCCGTGGCATTTTGTGTTGGGGATTCCCTGTATCGTCTGTTTGTTTGTTTGTAAAATTTTGTTGCAGCAGAGGAAAGTGTCATCTCAGAGTCCCTTGGGAGAAAATTTGGCCAAATGGTAAATTCATAGCTGCAAACCTATGTGTAAAGAGAATGGTGTTATTGTCATCCAATGTACATGCTGGAGTGTGAGGAGAAGTGGCCATTTAATGAAAATTCCCACTTAATTGACAGGCCTTGACATTCTAGATTGTTGGTGTCAGAAATTCCCTATATTGTTTGTGTTTGATTGATTGTGAGTTTTTATACCTATGTCTAAAGATTATTATGCTACCCCTTGTCTGGAGTGTGAGGAAAATTGGTGGTTGATGGTCCATGGTGTATTCTGAGCTGTTGGTTCTTTTAAAATTCAGAGCTCCAATGGTCTACCTGCCACTATAGAGTTAAAATGTTGAGTCTCAAGCTCTCTGCTTCAGATAAACTCATAGTTTAGGGTGTACAAAATGATCTGTGTTTGTATGATTTTTGGTAAATGAAGTCCTCCTGCCCCCACTGGAACCCTCACAGCTGGCCAGGGTGAGGCGCTGGGTGGAGCCACAGCCCAGGGGTGGACCTGG
>RJWJ010042774.1:0-12890 GCA_004363605.1 Indri indri | reverse complement strand
CACAAATTCTCCACTTCACATTCTGTTATCAAATCAGAGGGTTAAAGGTGCCATAGCCAGGGCCCTGTGAATAAGGAAATATGAAGCAAGGTGTGTTAATGTCAAATTGAGAATTTGGGGAAGTGAGTCACAAAAGAATGTATGTTTCATTTGTTTAAGAAATAAACGTGTTCTGGCTGGGCGCGGTGGCTCACGCCTGTAATCCTAGCACTCTGGGAGGCCGAGGCGGGCGGATAGTTCTGAGCTCAGGAGTTCGAGACCAGCCTGAGCAAGAACGAGACCCCGTCTCTACCAAAAATAGAAAGAAATTAATTGGACAGCTAAAAATATATATAGAAAAAATTAGCTGGGCATGGTGGCACATGCCTATAGTCCCAGCTACTCGGGAGGCTGAGACAGTAGGATCGCTTGAGCCCAGGAGTTTGAGGTTGCTGTGAGCTAGGCTGATGCCACGGCACTCACCCCAGGCAAGAGAGTGAGACTCTGTCTCAAAAAAAAAAAAAAGAAATAAACGTGTTCTGAAATCATTTTCTTTAGTGGTTTTGGGGGAAGAGAGCAAAACAAATCTTAGAAAAATCATTTAACATGATTATAATCGGTAGTAAGACAATTCTAGTTAGAACGTGAATCCATGTACAGCAACCATGGGATAGCTAAAAGGAAATAATAAAAACTAGTGTTCACCTTATAGGTCTTACATAAGTGGCAAATATTTCAAATGTTATTTTGTTTGTTTTTTGAGACAGAGTCTCACTCTGTCACCCAGGCTGGAGTGCAGTGGCACCATCATAGCCCACTACAGTGCAGCCTTGAACTCTTGGGCTCAAGCAGTCCTCCCACCTCAGCCTCCTGAGTAGCTGGGACTATAGACACACACAACCACACCCAGCTAATTTTTCTATTTTTTGTAGAGACAGGGTCCTGCTGTGTTGCCCAGGCTGGTCTTAAACTCCTGGCCTAAAGTGATCCTCCCACCTCAGTCTCCTAAAGTGCTGAGATTACCGGCATGAGCCACCATGCCTGGCCTAAAATGTTTTTAAATAATAGTTTTTAAATGTTTAGAGAGAAAATATCTCCTATATTATTGAAAGAAGTTTGCGTTGTGTCCATGTACTTAATCACTGAAGGTACACACAGAATTTGATTCTCCTACTTATAATTTTTTTCTCTGTGTACATTCTACCTAGCTGTTTTCTATCAAACTTGCCTTAAATACTGATTAATTGGACTAATTCAAAGAGGAAAGAAAAATCCTGAAAGACTGACCTATAGGGATTGCACACAGGGTATTATGGGACTGTTGTTTTTCCTCCTGCAATGTCTTGTTGGAAATTTAAGTATTTTTCATCCCTTTCTGAGCAATTTTTAATTTCAATTTTATGTAATAACAAAATATTTTCTAAATGTACATTTTAGAAGACCTAACCAAGAAAAGGAAAAGATAGAAAATAAATTTCCCTTTTGGCGTATCTGTCATTTATGCAAATTTAAATGTTTTTCTTTTGGTCATTTAAGTTGATCCACACATTACTAGGTGCTATGGCAGGGTAAAGTGGGACAGTTATACTGATTTGCATACCAGAATGAAGAAAAAGGTGAGCAAGTAAATAAATTGAATTCTAAAGACCACTTGGTTCCATGATGGAAATAAGCTGGGTTTTCTGACAAGAGCCTTAATTTTGCCTGATAAGCAAAGAAAATTCACTAGTGCCCTGGTATTGCAAGAAAAAAACCTCCTTGTCTGGCCACTGGCTCCCACAACCTGGAATTTAGAATACAATATATGAATTCGGAACTGGAGGCAGGCATACAAGCTGTTCAGTCAAAACTCCCTCATTGGACAATAAAAGGCCAGAGAAGCTGAGCCCAGTTTATACAGTAAGATTGTGGCAGGTCTAACATGGGGACTCCCAGTCTAGTCTTCCCACTACAAAACTGGGACCTCAAAGCCACTCAGTGTGCCCCTTGGAGGAGTGGGCAGGCTCTCCCCTCACCTCCTGCATGGTGCCCCTCTGTGTGCTTATTCTCTAGTGGCCAGTGCAGAAGTTTGAGAGATGAATGGGGAACAATAGTAGGCAAAGTTAATTTAGGGAGCATCCTGGCAAGTCAATTAAAGAAGATAAATTAAAAGCACTTAATTCCCAGGTAACGTGTTTCTCCCAGTGATTCACATGCAAAAGGGACTATGGTTTTATTAAAATACCCTTTTTTTTTAAATGATTAGTTTTAACTTATCTTCTTGGGAAACACTTTTTATTATGTTTTTGTCTTTTTAGGATCAACAACATCATCTTCCACCATCCATAATGAAGCTGAGCTTGGCGATGATGACGTTTTTACAGTAAGTGTCCTTTGTCCTTTGCTTTCCAGATTAGTTGATGAATAATGAGAGACCAATTCTGTTTAAGGGCATGAGAGACACTTTGCAATGTGGTATTTGCTGTTGCTGTTTGGAAGCCATCAGAGAGATCTCTGTCTTGGCACAATTTTTCCTGCGCTGGGTTTGCCCTGTTGCTCACACTGCAGTGGTGCCATCTGCCACACAGCACAACAGTGGAAGCTCTCCCGAATCTGTCCAAGGTTTTCCCGAAGTCTTCTCTCAGATTTAGGGTGACCAGCTGCCCCAGTTTGCCCAGGTCTGTCATGGTTTTGGCACCAAATGTCCCTAGTCCTGGGAAACACCTCAATCCCACGCAAACCAGGACAATTGGTCACCCTACTTGGGGTCTTCTGTTAACATACTTCCCTTCCTGGCATCAAAGGAAAAGCTAGAAGTACTCTTCCTGATGAGTAATTAACTGTCTGATAAGAAAGGCCTGAAGGCTGAGTTAAGGTTAGGCCCAAGTGTGCTAAAGCAGAAAAGGGCCTAGGTGTTTTGACACAGCTTGAGTTAATGGGATGTAACTGAGGACAAAATGATTTCTCAGCTTGCTTCTGTAATTAAATCCTGTTCATCTAGAGGTTAATTAATAGATAGTTCATTGAAAGCCTACAGTGTGCTTTGAGCAGCAAGTCGCTGTTGTGCTCTGAGCCTTAACCCACAATAAGAAAAGCATTTATGTTGTGACCCAGCACACGCATACCTGGAACCAAATAGTACTTCATGTTCTGCATTCTGACTTTTTTCTGTTTCATTTTCTTCCTTTTTTTTATTTTAAAACTTCTGAAACACACAGAAGATACAGAAAAATGTAAAGAATAATACAGTGAATACCTATATACGCTACACCTAGATGGAACAGTTACAACATTTTGGCACATTTGCTTGATCTGTGTGAGTGTGTGTACTTATACATACAGGTGTGGGTTCACATGCATGTGCGCGCACACACATACACACACAGATATTTTTTGCTGATCCGTTTGAAAGTAAGTTACCCCTCAGTACTTTAGCATGCATCTCCTAAAAATAAGGTATTCACAAAAGAATTTCAGGGTAGTGAGACTACTCTGTATGATACTATCATGGTAGATACATGTCATTATACTTTTGTCCAAACCTATAGAATGTACACCACCAAGAGTGAACACTAATGTAAACTGTAGCCTTTGGGTGATAATGATGTGTGAGTATAGGGTCATCGATTACAACAAATGTACCACTCTTGCGTGGGGTATCAGTAATGAGAGAGCTGCACATGTGTGGGATCAGGGAATATGTGAGAATCGCTGTACCTGCCACTCAATTTTTCTGTGAACCTAAAACTGCTCCAAAAAATAAAGTCTAATAAAAATAATTACAAATAAAAAAATAAGGCATTCTCCTACACAACCACACCACCGTTACTATACCCAGGAAAATTAATAGGAATTTCATAATGTCATCTAATATCCACTTCATAGTTCCTCAGTTGTCCCAAGAGTGTTTTTTGTAAGTTTTTATTTCATATTTTAAAATATTGGGTGCAGTCCATTAAATTTGTTTACCAGTGCACTCATGGTTTGCAGCTAGTGATTTGAAAAACTACTCCTTTGGGAATACGAAGGTATGTGGCCTTGGCTCCAACCCTTAAGGAGAAAGCAAGATGGTTTGCAGAGATGAGATTGCCCCATGAGGGGCTTAGAGACTGGCACACACTGTGTAAAGTAGTCTGGTCAAGAGATGAGAGAGCAGCGTGAGGTCAGAAAAGACCTTGCGCGGAAGGGGGTGTGTGGCGAGGCTGTGCTGGACCGCAGTGGCATTTGAAAAAGGTTCAGGAAGGGGCTTCAAGGGGAGCCACAGGGATGAAGCTGGAAGCAGGAGTGTGCGTGTTGAGTTGCCTGAGCATTGCCAATGCCAACCTGACGTGAACAGAGCATGCGTAGGGGTTTCAGGAAATGAACTCAGTTGTCCTTCCTTGGAGCGGCTGGTGTGAACAGGCTTCCTATAGTGCTCCGAGCAGATCCTCTCAACAGTTGGCATGTTGCTTGCATCTGTTCCTTTGTCACGTTTCGAGAGACAAACAACAGCAGGCGGGTCAAAAGGTGGCTTCCTGTGCTCCAGAGCAAAACTGTCATTCACTGCTGCTTCCCAGCTACCTGCCAGAAGTGATTTATAGAATCGGGAAAGAGCAAGAGTGAAAGGGATGATGGAAGCCAGAATCCCTCCTGGTTTTGCCCTTTAATCCACAGGGGATCCATGTGCTACTCCAGGGTAACACCAAATGCTTGGAAGAAAGTTTAGAAGCGGCAGTGTCTGCTGCTTCCAGACACTTGGAAACTCAATTAATTGCATTCCATGTAGGCCCTGATGTGTGTGATCAATTGCCTTCATTCCATTTGTTTACAAACAAGGACCAATTAATAATAGTGCCTCCCTGCACCAAGAAAAGCCCAGTCATTAGGCCATTAACTGGTAGGAACACATCCATGGGAAAATGGGAGGGTTGTCCAGGGCTTACAGACCAGGTTCCCATTCGTTCACGAGCTCCCTGTCGTTAGACTTTCTGCCCTAAAACAGATGTCTGAAACCCAGAGCCAAAGATACGAGCAGCTGCTTTAACTCCTGTGTAGTCTACGGTTTCCCAAGTTCTGTAGTGTTCTGAAACTTATTGGTAAGACAGATATCATATGTAGAACTTAGAACTCATTTTCAGAGAAAGGTTATAAATGGTGTTAAGACCCTCTTACAACATATGATGGATCAGAATGATGATAATTTTCTCAGAGAGCAGCGTGTGTGGGAAAACCTTCAGAGTTGTAACTTGAGGAAGCAGGGGTGTTATCTTTTCTGTTATTGCCACTGGTGCCCGAGTTTTCCCTCTGTTTCAGGGGATTCCTTGGAGCTGGAGCCAGAGGTTTCCCTCTGTTTCAGGAGATTCCTTGCGGCCAGGAGGAAGACAGGATACTTTGAACAATATATTGATGCACAAAAGCATAAGCACTCCTTAATTAATGTTCTACTTTATTAGGAGTAAAGCGTGGGGGAAGGGGTACCTCCCCAGGGAGTGGCTGTTTGGATTTGTGTTTTCGCAATGTGCGGCTGTCTCTGCTCACACTTTCCCAGCTCTCGTGGTTATCCTTGAAATCAGCCCGTCCTAAGTTCTAGAACCACGTTGCATTCCTCAGAGGAAAGTGCTCTGCCTTACACTTTGTTGCCAGGTGCTGGGACCGCTGCCCCTGCAGCCTCACCTTGCTTCTCCTTCCCGTCTCACTGACCCCAGCCCGGGCCCGTCCACATCTCTCTTGCCGGGGCCACTGCCAGAAACCCCTGAATAGCAACTGCTCTGACCCTCTGAGTTTTGGCCTATATATTCCATTCATGTTTCCTAATATTTCTCCCTGAAGCAGTCATGATTGTTCTTTCTCCTTTAAAATCCCATAGCACTTTGTTTTTTATTTCTCTCTCTCTTCTTTTTTTCCTTTTTGCCTAGACTTTACCACTATACAATGTCTTTTATTTCTCTCTTGCCACTGGAAAGCCTGCCCTTTCTTTTTTTCTTTCATACTTTATTTGCTGAATGAATGAGTCTTCATCTAATTAGATCATAGGCAGGTTATTCATCATTGTAGCCTCTATAACCCAGTAAAGCTTTGCTCTCTAGGTGCTCCATAAATTGATAAAACGAACCCTGGATGGGTATAGTAACAATCTTAGGTTTTCATATTTTATTCATTTGCTTTATTGTTACCCTCAGGGACTAGTTAGAGGTGGGTGATTTTGAGGGATTCTCAGTAGGTTCGTATTGTATTTTTTAGCCGTGTTCTCTACTCAGTCTGCAGTTAGGATCTGAGCTCCCCGTCGTCATTCACAGTAAGCTTTTGTCTGCTCGGCCTTCTCCTTGCCCTCCCATCAACTCTCCTTTGTAGCAGGGTCCCTTCATAGCCCCCTCTGCTCCATGGGGGACCTCAGTGACAATGGTGAATCCCGTTGAGGACAAACACCTAGGTGGCAAGGGTGTAGCCTGCATTAAATACGGATGTCTGAAGGAATCCCAGCATCCGAGCCATTTGGTACAAATCTGTAAGCCAAATAATGCAAAGAATATAAAGCAGCAACAGAAACAGAAAAAGGTTAGCGTTCTGTGGCAGGGGAGTGTTCTGCCATTGCTAAGAGTCAGCACACTCTTGTTGGTGCCTCCGATGGACAACTTTCCCTCCACTCCAGGCTGGGGAGACTTGAGAGGGACAGAGTTGAAAGCTCCTGAAGTCATTGCCATTGTACTTCTGGTAACTGGCATGTCTTGAGGAGGTCCATGTAAAACTGAGCTATAACTTTAGCTATGTGGGTAAGCTGAGCTGATTTGCTCTCTAGCCTAGGACTGACTTTCTCCCAGAGCACTGCAGTCGAGGACTCTTAAGGCCAGAGGGTTTGGAGCCAGCAAGGAAGGGAGTTATTGGGCATGGGGCATGGGAGTGGAGAAAATGGGTCGTAGAGAACTGGAGAGCCTCCAGGTTTTATGGTCATTTAATGAACAGTTCCCCAAACTCCTGTTGGTAGGGTTTGGTCCATTAAAACCTAGTGGTTTATTTACTGCTGCAGAATTCTAAAATCATTTTTAAATGTTGGCATCTTCAGAGATAGACAAGGACAATTTTTAAATGATCTTGGCAGAATGCAGCTGCAGTGGTGTGTGCATACTTCTAGAGCAGGCTAACCTAGAATCTATGTCAAGGATGGTCATTGCTTCAGCTATCATTGTGCTGAGTTGCTGGACTCAGGCTCTAAACTGGGGGTTAGAGATATATTAATATTTGCTTTATAAGAAGATACTTGGGGGTATATCAAACAGCTAAGTCTTCATCTTACATAAGAAATACTCCCCAAATAATAATCTAAATCTGAAAATCAGGGAATAGTAGTACAACCATAGTGTTTCACAAATGGAGAGAAATACCAGAATGAAGAGCCATAAAAATTGAAAATGAGGGGGCTGCTGTTTGATTTATTAAATGCTATCCATGTGTTGCTTTGATTTTTAAAAGAGAAAGGACCGAGGAATGAGAGGGGCTTTCTCAGAATGAGAGTCAAGGGAAAAGGAGTCGAGAGAGACGCCTGAGTTACAGCCATCCTAGGGGCTTACGGAGATTAAAGAGACTTAGCAGAGGTTGTGTTCCGCAGCTCTGGGCACTTTACAGTGGCTGTCGCTGTGTTCTTGGCCTGATACTGGGAAGCCATATATGCACCAGGTAAAGAATGGCACATTAAAGGTAGGATGGCAGGAGTTAACTGGAATTGTCTGGCTTGCTGGAGGGTGAGGGTGGTCAAGTCCTTAGAATTATAGGTCTTGGAATTGGAAGGGATCAGGAGTTCATCTCATCCGGATTCCCTCCTCCTGTCAAAAGAAGTAGGATTTACCTCGTTTTACACACACAGTCACAGAAGCAGTTCAGTCAGATGGAGGACGTGCCTAAGACGCACACCTCGATCGTGGTGGAAGAACAACCAACCCCATCTCCCAACCTTGCCAGCTCACCACGGCTATTTTTCTTTTCCTCGATTGAATAATTACATTTGTGATATTTCAGCTATTCTATTTTTAAAACAATAATCAAATAAGAGTTATATTTCAGGATTCTCTTGGACCCAAGTCGGAAAGGGGAGAGATAAGAGGGTAAGTGTGTAACCGGTGCCTGCATGAACCATTCCTGTGATGGACGCAGAGCCTGCTGTAGCGATTGTTGTACTCTCGAGGTCCCCAAAATAGCAACTCGAAGCTTAACCATAGGAAGCTCTGCCATATATAAAGTTTTGATTTATTTTATTTTATTTTGTTTTTTTTGCCGTCTAAGTTTCTACTACCACCAGAGTATTTTGTTCCTGGATTTGGGCAACCCTTCTCAACTGGGATTCCTAGTTAAGCTCCATCACCATCAGGCATCCATCATATATAATGAGTTAACTTCTGTGCACTTAGAATGGTGCCAACTGTGTACCATCCTTTGCACAATTAAGAAGAGTCATTCACAGCATTTGCGTGGGGCTTAATGCTTTCCCAGAACCCAGTTGAAAAGGGCTGGTATTAGGTTATGTTTTGGTGTTTCGTTGTACCTTATTTCTTCAGGCCAGACAGTCCTCCTTACAGGAAAAATGCCCTGTCTTTTGCAGCAGTGTCAGCTTCTAGCCATGTTTTGCCCATGTTGGAAAACTTGGTCCTTCCTCATGCCCTATGCTTGAACCCTTGACATCCTGTTTATTACAAGCTGCATTTTATGGCTTTCTGGCTATTCAGAGCAGTTGTTCCTAATGACATCCCGGACCCCTCCCGTCCACCCCAGGTGTTCTCTAAAGCATGACTAGAGTACATGGTTAGAACCAAAGCACTGAGAAGCAGTTTTGTCCTAGATGAGCTTTTGGGTATTTGCAAGTTGTGCTTATTTTCATTCTTGATTAAGTGGGAAAAAAGTGAATTCATTGAATTTTGAAATTATCAAAGCTTCATTTACAGGAGAAGAGTACAGAATAGCACATTTTCTTTTTCTTGAAACGTTTTTTCCACCTACTCCATCCCCAACCAGACATTAAAGCTGAGGGTAAATCTACCTGTGTTTTAACGAATGGGGTTCATTTGCTGATTTTCTAAGGAGTGTTTTTTTAAAAGGTGAGGTGGTATGTTATCTCTGAGTTTGTGGAGTTTGGCGTCTGAGGAGAGGCGTGGATTCTAAACTTGGTTCTGCTTTTAGTTAGCTGTGATTACTGATCCTTTGAGCTCAAAACTTTATCAGGGTGAATTTCATTCCTTCCTAGTCTCTCTTCACTGGCCCAAGGGAAGGGAAGGAAAGGAATTTTGGTGTGGAACTGGCTCTGTCCCTGGCACTTAGCACTGCACTCTACGTATGTTACTGCACTTGGTCCTCAAAACCACCGTGTGAGGTACACTTCCATTTTTGCAAATAGAGTCACCAAGGCTCAGAAAGATGAAGTGAATGGTGCTTGGTTCCATAATCTGCAAACTTCTCTGCCTTTCAGAGAAGTTTAAGAAAAGGAAATATTTATTCAATATGTTTCAGTAAATGTTACATATTCAGTATACCAGATTCCTTTACTGGCAGAACTGCCTAAATGATGGACTTTTCAACTGGTGCATTGGCTTAAAAGCTCAGCTGTCTCTTTAGTGGAGGTATGAGGTTTCCCTGTCTGTTTGAAAACCCCAGTCTCATTTTAGAAGATCAGTTGATCAAAAATGTTGTCTGCTGTCTTTACCTTTGGAAGTAAGGGATTGGGATGGGAGGGTGGGGAGTGGTAAGTAAAAGAGAAAATAGTTTGGAAATAAATTACTTCTATAAAGTTTAACTAGTGAAACTGACCTATAGTGGTTTATTAAGAAAAGCAAAAATGTTTTGGGAGGGCAGCCCTCCACTTTATGGTTGACCTGGGAGCTGCCGGCTAAGACCCAGCACTGGCTGGGGTGGTGTGGAAGGTCTCAGAAGATGGGGGAGAGAGCTCTTTTATCTTTTAAATGAAAATAACTATCAAGCTCTCATTACACCGTAAGAAGAGGATCTTTTTATACAACTTGTAATACCTGTAGTGCTAAATTAATTAAATGTCTAAGGATCTAAACAAAAGTTTTGAAATGCACCTCAGGTTCAGGAAGCTCAAAGGCATTTTGCTAGCCCTCCCATTTGTGTCTTGCTTCATTTACATAGATATCATCTCATCTTTTTAAGCTGTGGACAGTAAAACACAATTATTTCCATTTTACTAATTCATACAGAGTACATATTCAGGTTACCTGAAACCCAGCCTTTCCTGTTCCCAACCCCTTGGTCCTTCCAGGGAATCCAAGCTGTGGGTTTATAAGAGTCCTTTTCTTTCATAACAGAAAGTCACCTAAATTCAAAATTTAGGAATGTAAAATTTTTATTTTAATTGTTTTTGCTATTTTCACAATGAAAGAATCCTCTAGGTCCTAGAGAAAAGATAAACATCCTAGAGTCTAGGACAAAGTCATCTCTTTTCCGCCCCCAGCAGCTACCTTGCAGCTGGGGTTATAAAAGAGCATGAGTCTGGCCTATTTCCTGATCTGCTTGCCTCTTTGAAAGAGGACACCTGAAACCAATGTAGGCCCTCAGGACAGGTGAGTGGAGCTACCTGTTCCTAAAGACCTGTTGCCAGAATGGCTGGCAACTTCCTGTTTGCCAGAGGAGAAAGATTGGCCAGAGAGGTCTGCCAGTCCCAGCAGAGGCAGAGGGGAAAGGCTCGCAGCTCATCCAAACAACCTGAGCCAAGAGCCTTTGAGGCACTCCCAGCCCAAGGGGAAGAGCAATGGTTATATTTACAGTATGAGGGAAGGGTGTGTATACCTTTTTCTAATATAAAATGAGAATCCCTTGTAACGGAAGAATATTGCTTTGGTTCTATCAGCTGTTGAAATACTGGTGGTAGATTGCTGCAAAAATAATGCAAATATGGTCATAACTACTAGTTAGCTACCTTTAAAAAATTCAAAATAGCAGCAGCATCTGTAGACAAGGCAGAAATTCTGCTTAATCAAACTAAATCAATCCTGTAGCTCTTAAATCGGCTAAGCATAGGCTTAGTGAAGTTCCTCTAACCTGTAGTGTTCTTAGGAGCAGGAGAGAAGGGTTACACATAAAATTGTTAGAGCTCAAACAGACCTCGAAGATCACCTAGTACAACCCTCTCATTTTACACATGAGGAAACTGAGGCCCAAAGAGGTTAAATGACTTTGTCCAAGATGTACGGCCTCGTCGGGCCTGAGGTTTTCTATTATTGCCTGACAGTGCTGCATGATTCCTGATGATACAGTCTAGCTCCTTAAGCAATTTCTTTATTGTCTGTATTATACCTTACTCAAAACCTGCAGACCTGGTGACCTCCTGAAATGGCTGCTCAGACAGAGCTTGGCTTTGCACTTTGTGGTTTCTTCACTCAGCTCTTGTGTTCCTGGGGACGCAGGGATGATGAAATGGCTTGTTTGCTTGCCGCCCTGGAGCGGGGCTTCGTCCCACCTGTCACATCCCCAGGAAGGAGAAGGGAATTGCTGGTTGCCGCCTTCTCGTCATCTGGCCCATGTGCCGGGTGGGAGCATCCTCCTTGAGAAGACAGCCCCAGGCACACCTGTCCTCTCCCTTAGCACTGTGCCGGCTGCCGCTGCCCTCACCCCCTTCCCCTTTTGGAAAAACAGATTTAGCAGGAAAACACAGGGGAATTAAAGGGATGCACGTAGTCCCAAAAAGACTTGTTTCACTTTGAAATGTGTCCAACTCATCCTTAATGCCCCCAAAAGCCCTTGATCCACAGCCAGAATTCCAGCCCAGGATAGACAGTTTAAGCAAACTGTCTCCTCAGCTGGCCTGGCCTTTTGGTTCTTTCCCTCCCTCCTTGAGCTTCCAAATGAAGAAGGCTCATTCCCAGGCCCAGGGCATGTGAACGGATGCACGTGTGCCTTTGGGAATTTCCTAGTAAACTCAAGGGCCCTCCATAGGAGAGGGAAGAGTAGCCAAGCTTCCAGGAGTAAGCAATCACACCGTACCAAGTAGGCCGGACAGTAGGAGGAGGGAAGGGTGGCCTCAGGTTTGTGCGAGGCATCAACCTGCCTCCAGTCAGACCAGTTCCCTCCCAAACCAGGCAACACTGACCTTGGGGAAACAGCCAGTTCATTAGCCCAGGCAGCCTCAGCCCAGTTTCCTTTGCGCTTCAGATTTCGATTTATTGTCAAGTTATCATAATATTAAAATCCATCCTTGTAAAAATTCCT
The DNA here is from genome assembly GCA_004363605.1 of Indri indri. Taxonomy (NCBI): domain Eukaryota; kingdom Metazoa; phylum Chordata; class Mammalia; order Primates; family Indriidae; genus Indri; species Indri indri. The sequence continues at coordinate 746 of RJWJ010042774.1, read as the reverse complement.
TTTCAACTTTTTTTTAAGAATGTGCATAGCAACTTTATCCCCAATATCCCAAAACTAGGAACAATAAAATGTCCAGGAGAATGGATAAAAAAAAATGTGGTATATTCATAATATAGAATACCACACAGCATAGAGAATAAATTTCAGCTACATGGTGAACTTACAGATAAAATTTTGAGTGAAAGAAGTCAGACGCACACAGTACATTCCATATGATTTTATTTATATAAAGTTCAAAAACTGGGAAAACAGATATATATTGATAGAAATCAGAATACTAGTTACCTTTGGAGGGTTACTACTTTTGAAAGGAAAACAAGGAAGCCTTCTGAAAGGCTGAAATATTCTATATTTTGATGTTAGTTGTGGTTACATAGGTATATAAATATGTAAAAGTTAATTAAACTGTATGCTTATGATTTGTATACTTTATATGTTATACCCCAACTAAAAACAAAGTTTTTAAGAAAAATCTTTTTTCAAAAATCATTTATTTCCTGTCTCCAGCTTGCCTCATGAAGGATTTTTACCCATTCTGTTTACTGTTATATCCCCAGTATCTAAGAACAATACCTGTCATATAGTAGGTGCTTAATATTGAATGAATTAACATGTTAATAAATATGTACCTGCTCAATTTCCATACTGAAATAGCACCGTCTGTTAGGCACAAACCAGGCTTTCATGTTTTATCTACTTTACACATCTTGCTGGTTAATTAAATCGTATTTAGAAAGGATTAGCCT
>RJWJ010042773.1:0-12908 GCA_004363605.1 Indri indri | reverse complement strand
AAGAAAAAACCACCTCACCTAGAGGAGCAAAGAATTACATCAGACTTCTCTTCAGAAACCATGCAACCAAAAGAGAGTGGAATGAAATATTAATATTTAAAGTACTGAAATAAAGTAACCACACTAGAATTTTGTATCTGACAAAATTATCATTCAGAAGTGAAGGAAAGAAAAGACCTTCTCAGACAACAAATATTGAAGGAATTTGTCACCAGTAGAACAGTCTTGTAAGAAATGTTAAAAGAACCTCTTCAGAGACAAGAAAAATTATATGAGTGCTAGAGAAGGAATGAGGGTAAAGTAGAATATTTTTAACTGATCTAACAAATCATAGTTCAAAATAAAAATACCAACAATGTATTCAGAGATTATAGCTTATGGAGAAGTGAAATGAATGACAGTGTTACTAGGGATTAATTAGAAATACCGTGTTAGAAGGTACTGGTTCTATCTGGGTAGTGGTATAGTGAAAAGAGAACTTGGATTAGTCATGAAAGTATATTGGAAACTCAAGGGCAACCACTAAAAAACAGTTTTTAAAAAGTATAATATGCTAAGAGAAAAAATGGAATCATATAAAATGCTCAATCAAAAAGAGAGAGAGCAGAATACCAAGGACAATGAATAGTAAATATTAGCAAATACGATTGATATTCATACAGCTATACCAAAATTACTTTAAACATCGATTATATAAATAAATACACCAAAAAGAGACTGTCAGAGAGGATAATAAATAAGAGCCAACTATATGTGTCTACAAAAAACTCACTTTAAATATAAGGACACAGACAGACTAAAAGTAAAGGGGTACAGAAAGATATACTACGCTAACACAAATCAAAAGAAAGCTGGAGTCACTATGCTAATTTCAAGCAAAGACTTCAGAGCAAGAGAAATTATCGCTAATGAGGAGACTGTAGCAGGAGTAGCTGATGGGGAAGATAAGGGAAAGCAACTAGGTTTCATCTTGTCCTGGATTGGAAACCCAAACTAGATTGTGGGCTCAGACCAGTTTTGGATGCCCACTAAGCTGGGAATTTTAATGGATCTGAGTTCCTCGAGGTGGGGACAAGCAACCTGATCCATCTGTCAAGGCAGCTGTGTCTTCCCAAGCCTAAAAACTGTGAGTATTCCCCTCCCTCCTGTGGTCCTTCTGCTTCCACCTGCCTCCCTCCCCACAGTCCCAATCCTGAAGGTAACCATCAATTTTGGCTAGGTGCCCCACGCCCACCTCTGGGCACAGACCTAGTGGGTACAGCACGCCCTTGTCTCCCATCCAGAGTTGGTCCATCTCTTTGTGTTCACTTAGAAACTGCTTTTCCCCACAGCCACCCACCCCAGCAGCCCATGGTGACTCCTGGGCTCTGTTCACTACTCAGTTGTCCCCTCACCCAGATGTATGGTCTTAACAAACCACCCAGGTGGTGCTCCAGCCAAGATGACATCTGAGAGGAAAGTAGGTGTGTAGTGACACCACATGTGGACCCACCTCTCAGGGACGTGGCTGCCCAGAAGAGATAAGGACACTTTCTCAGCCAAAAGCACAGCTCCCAGCCCCTCCCACACCTAGTCACTGGACATGGGTTTTCTCGAAATGCTGCCTCAATTTCCTTATTTGTAAAATGGACAGCAAATAATTATTTACTCATTCAACAAATAAGTATTGATCACTCCCTATGTGCTAGGAGCTGTCCTCGCTGGGTACAGCAGCAAACAAGCAGTGCACAAGGAAAACTCCCTGCCCTCCTGGAACGCGCATTCTAGTGGGGACGGCAGACAATCAGTAAGACAAATGAGGAAATATTTAGTATGTTAGGTGACAGCAAGTGCTAAGGAGAAAAGCAGGGAAGGGAGATGGAAGTGTCAGGAGCAGAGGAAGGTGGTAAGATTTGGGGTCAGGTGTCCAGCGAGGCCTTGCTGAGGCAGGTGGCGAGCTCTGTGGACATCTAGGGCGAGAGCGTTCCTGGCAACATGAAGAATGGGAAAATTGTCACAAAGTTTAAAGCCTCTATGTATGTGCAGGTGAAGGAAAATTAATCTGACATCTTAGGTATTTTGTGGCTTTAAGTTTCTTCTGTTGCCTCCAGGATTTGTCAAAAGATTATCTAGGAGCAGAGCCATTTGACATGATCTCAGAAATCAACAGACCAACCTCACATGACCCTGAGAGGCCGTATGTGGCAAAGGTTCCACGGTTAGGAAGTCGCAGGGCACTCCTCGTGCTTTCCCTGCTGTCCCCGTTCATCCCCGGCATTTGCCCACCTGAGAAGCTGGTCATTCGATGCTTACCTAGAACCCACCACTGGGTTAAGCCACGTGCAGGTTGTGACCCAGAGACTGGCTTCCCTAAGACATCTCTCAAATGCCAAACGCCGTCTTCGCTGAGGACCTGTCCAGCTTTGGCTTCTAATCCTCCCAGTCGTGAGCACAGCGTGGTGCTCCTCCTGCTCCCTGCCACACTCGCTGTCCAGGTTTGCCCACGGATGCCATACACACACGCAGAGCTGTGGCAGTGGACAGAAACGCCCGGTCCCTTCAGTCTGGGACACACAAAAACCGTGCCCCCTCTCAGTCAGGGCAGGGAGTTTCACTCAGCCTGGGTCTGAGGAATTCTTACACAGCTTTGCCTTCCCACCACATGGTATCAAGCACGATGTCGGAGGAGCTGGCCTCAGTCAGAATAGCTCTGAGTGCCGTGTGGCACCAACATGAACTACTCATTGGTTTGGTGTCATGTAGGCAACCTTTGATGAGCTGGGTTCTCACTCTTCACCAGCTCAAGCTGGCACATGTCTGGGCAGGGCTGCCAAGTGGAGGTGGGTTGGGGCCCTGTGCTGGAGCAGCCGCCTCTTCTCACCGTCCTTTAGTGGCCTGAGGTGCTTGGTTTGGAGAGTGGGGGCAGCTGGAGGCGCTAAGTTTGGGAAGCTGATACAAGGATCGGGCTAAGTGTCAGTTCCCTAACCTGGAAAAGTCTTCGATGGTCCAAGTTCACCCTCCTGTCCAGAGTGGGATTTGCTGGGGCTTTGACGTTCACCCCAGCCCGTGCCTGCGTGTGACTGACCAGGCTACAAAAGCTTTCTCGGAATCTGAGGTTAAGAAAGATGAAGGGCCGGCGCCGCCTGTCTGTCTGCAACGGGCATATTGCATAATAACAGCTTTCTCTGATCTTTCTTGTGCGAGCTCTTGGTTTCTCCACATCTTCGTTTCGGCTTTGTAATATAACACCCGGCTCCTGGCTTATCTGTGCTGCCTCCTTCCCCACCTCCCAACTCTCCTCTGGCAGACGCACACAGAACAGAGACCACGCCCGCTTGGAAGCCTTAAGGATCATGTCGTTTCCTTAATGCCCTTTGTTTGCTGGACTCATCGTTTGGCCATAGCGTAGCCAGGCGAGGACCTCAAACGCCCACCCTGCCTCCCACCCCAATTCCACCTGCCTTGACTCCTCCCTCTCCCAATATGTATAGGGTGTTTTCTCCAGGCAAGCAACACACCCTCCTACACTCCGGAGGCCTCTTCTTGGGGTGGGGGCAGGGCTGTATTTGAGCCTTTGGTCTGGAGTTTTTGGCTCCTCCATCAACTCACGAGCTATGAAAAACAAGACTGCTGACTTCCTTAGACAGATTCTATTCCTTGACACTCTTCTGGAGGGGGATAACAAAGAGCCCTGGGCTGTCTCAGAGTGAGGGGAAGTTGCTGGGGTTATGGCAGTCTGCGGGTGGCCCCAGGTCTGGCCGGGGGGGTGTGGTCCAGCTTGACACCTCCAGGCCTAAGGAGCCCCAGGTCACCAGCCCAGCAGGGTACAATGGCAGCAGGTGTTTTCCAAGTACCTAAAACTCAGAAAACAGATCATCTCCCTCACAAATTCACAATGTGCTTCAGAAAGAAACTCCCTGGCTGCTCCCTTTGCTCCTTCCAAGGACGAGGACTGTGCTTTGAAGCAAGAAAACAGAATGCCTTCCATGTAGCTTTTCTCACAGACACTGACTCAGCTGGCAGGATTCCCCTTCGGAGGTCCCAAACTGCTCGGCCTTCTCAGAGGTGGGAGCAGAAGAGACCCATAAGATTTTCAACATTAAAAAGAAGCCAATTACAAACTGCACAGGTTGATGGGAATATCAAGTGTCCTCTACTTTTGGTTATATGTAATTCATGAATTGAATATGTTAACTTGTAGGAAAATAAGGTCTGTCTTTTGATAAAATAAACTGCTTACACTCACATAAGTGAGTTTTTGGTGGAAAAGTATGCTAAAAATTGGGATGCGCAGAGGGAAGTAACAAAAGAAGACACTGGAGGTGAAGAGGCCAGATGCCTCTGGCAGCTTGTTCTGTGTCCCCGACAGTTGTGACCCTCTCGGGCTCTCCTGTGCGGCTCCCACTACACACAGCTAAGTGCCCAGCACATAGTCCCGTGGGACTGATACACCACAAGGACATTTTTCTGGACATTCAAACAAGGGACAAGAGATGGATCTGAGTTTTACAACCTTTCTTTCCCACCTGTCCCCTAAGAAAAATGCTTTTGATCATGTGACACTTAGGAGTAAGGGGTCGGGGACAGCAATCAGACAACACAAACAGCCAATGGACAGCTGGAAGGCGGATGGTAGGAAGAGTGGTAGTTACTAACATTACAATGCTCATGAACACTTTACGGCTTTCAGAGTTTATTCGAATCCCATTATCCAAAGCCCACTATGATGTGGGCTGAGTATGCTCAATGATCGCCCCGCATCTTGCAGACGAATAAATTGGTCACTCAACTCCTAAGTGGCCAAGCCAGAGCTTGAGTGTAGGTCTTACCAACCTTGTGCCTTTTTGAAGCACCAAGCTGCAGGGCTGTTGTAAAAGGTGAAAGTTCTACCACCCTGTTTCACTCCTACCATTATTCCGGGTTCTTGTTGGGCTTCCAGATCTACTTTGTCACATGGCTGAAAATAGCCTCTCACATAAAAATTAGACCACCCAGCACTAATAAAAAAAATTGATAAATTGATATCAAAATTAAACATGTCTTTTCATCAAATGACACCATTAAGAAAATGAATAGATAGGCCACAGACTGGGGGAAAAAACATATACAGCACATATCTGACAAATCCAGAATGTATGAAGAAATCCTACAAATCAAGAATAAAAAGAACAACAATCCAATTTATAAAATGGGCAAAAGACCTGAAAAGATACTTCAGCAAAGGAAATTTACAATGACCAATTAACAACTGAGAAATGCTTAACATCATTATTTATAAGAAAAAGCAAATGAAAACCACAAGAATGCACTACATACCCAAGACTGACATCATTAAAGGTTGTAGAGCAACTGAACTCTCATGCATTATGGGGGGCGCAGAGTGGGTACAGAATGTAAAATGGTATAGCCTCTTTGGAGAACTGGCAGTTCCTTATAAGGTTAAATATGAATTCACTCCAGATACTACCTCACAGGAGTGAAAAACATGTCCATACAAAGACTTGTGCACAAAGATTCTTTGTAGCTTTTATTCAATAATAGGCAAAAACTTTAAACAACCCAAACAATTATTGATAGGAGAATGCATAAATGAATTAATATGTTCATAAAATGGAATACTATTTTGCACTAAAAAGGAATAAACTAAAAAAAAAAAAGGAATAAACTACTGATACATACAACATAGTAGAATCCAAACAGATGTTAAGCAAAAGACACAAAACAGTGCATACAGTGCAATTCTATTTATACGGAGTCTAAGAACAAAAAATGCTAATCTACAGTGATGAAAGTCAGAAGTAGTTAGGAGGGTGGTGGAATAGACTGGAAAGGGGCATGAGAGAACTTTGGGACCAGGTAATGGAAATGTTCTCTGTCTTATTTTGTTTATTGGCTACACAGGTGTTTACAACTTTCAAAATTCTTCTAACAGAACTCTTAAGATCTACGTATTTTATTGAATGTTAATTATATCTCTCGATAAATTTTAAAATGGACCCTGCTGGGATAGCGACAAAGGTCATGGCCTTGCTCCCAGGAGGCCAGTTTCTTCCCCTGATTAAAGCCTGAGATCTGAGTTAATGAACTCCCCCAAATAGCCTGGGCCTCTGGGCTAAAAGCAATGAAGAGTTTCAGCAAAACAGCTTCAACCAAAGCCTTTTCTCTATGGCGGTGTCCAAAGGCTGCTTCTTTCTGCCCCCAACCCAGGGATATAGGGCCCATTATTTATTCTTTTCATCTGATAAAACTCAGAGAGGGAATACCAGAGGCACTTACCAGTTAAACCCCAAGAAGGAATAACGTACAGCTCTCTGCAGAGTGCAGCAGCTAAACAGGCTCAGGGTCACAGTCATGCTGGGCAAGGATGTACCTCATTGCTGGCACAGAGGTCAGCTCCAGCAACAGACCAGTTCCTAACTTGAGAATTCACTGGACCTCACACAGAGGTTGACTTTAAAACTTTGAAAGGGATAATAAAATCAGGGCCTCAGGCCATACCTATATGTGCTAGACTAGGATGTCTGGGTTCCCCATAGAGGCATAAACTGATGGCATCTAAACAACCTCTGGGGCCAAGGAGTTTCCTCCCAGAGAGACCAGATGTCAGGGGGCTTAGAAACCAGTCGCATGAGAGGCAGTCACAAGAATCAGGAGCCTTTCCCTGGCAGAGAGTATGGGAGACACCACAACCCTTCAAATACTTGAAAGGCTGTTTAAAGGTAGAAGTAACAGGCTTCTTATCCTGGGTGGAGCTGGAGCCCATTTTACTAAGTGAAGTATCCCAAGAATGGAAAAACGAGCACCACATGTACTCACCATCAAATTGGTATTAACTGATCAACACTTAAGTGCACACATAGTAATAACATTCATCGGGTGTCAGGCAGATGGGAGGGAGGAGGAAGGGATGGGTATATACACACCTAATGGGTGCGGTGGACACCGTCTGGGGGATGGACATGCTTGAAGCTCTGACTCGAGCGGGGCAAAGGCAATATATGTAACCTAAACATTTTTACCCCCATAATATGCCGAAATAAAAAAATTAAAAAAAAAAGAAACAGGCTTCATCTATTCCAAATTGCAAAACTTCAACTCATGCATAGAAGTCACAAGAAGCTGGATTATATATAATGCAACATAGAACCTTTGTGACAGCTGATGCTGCTTAACATTCCATCCACATATCTATTTGTTCAGCTTATAATTTCCGATCACTCACTACATCGTGCGCACACCAGGATGCAACAGTTGCAGAACTGGCCCTGAAGAGCGTTCAGTGCAGGACAGGGAACAGGGCATGACTAAATATAACTCGGGTACAAACGCAGGTGAGAGGGCCTGATCAGGGTAGGGAGGGATTATTTCCAACCACAGCTGGGTCCTCTGTGAGGCTCACCAGTCACTTTGCTCGTCCTCATTCATTCTTTCATGCATTCAATAAATATTTCTTAAGCCCTACTCTGTGTCAGGCACTGTTCTAAATGCTGCGGATACAGCGTGAATGAGGCAGACAACGTGTCTGCACTGAGTTTATATCCTACTGAGAAAACACAGCCAAAAGCCACACTGGTTTTATGCCTGGAAGTGATGATACTGCAGAGAAGCAGCATTGTTCTGCATCTCTGTCGCTGTCTGTGAGCAAACAACCCCCGCTTTCTTGCTTTCAACTGCAATGGCCTCACTGAGAAAACTGGCCTCAGCCCCCTCCCTTGTACATCCCAACTCCGTCTCTCCATATCTGGACCCAATTACTTTCTGATTCAGCGGAAACACAGATTCTTCCTCCAACACTGACCTCTCCACTGTGCTCTCCCCTCCTCAGGGTGCAGCCCCACCAGCTGTGCCAGCCTCCTGCTCCCCAGCGTTTCTCTTTGTTCAATAGCACGTCCTCAGCTCACAGACTCGATCCTTTCTCAGTCCCAAAGGAACATTCCTTGGCTGTCTGCAAGATGGCAACTAGGTGTTAGCCAAGAGCTAATTTGGACCAATCCCAGGATCATGTACAGACTTGCAGAGAAGATGCACCTGATGCATTAGTGTGTGCGCCGTGGTCCCAGGAAGCACCAGGTGTGGAGATTCTTGATGAGTACCTGCAGGCCCCGTCCCATCCAACACTCTCTCTCTCAGCTGAACCTCTTAAAAGCTCACACCAGACTTCTGGCCTCCATTGTTTCATCTCTCCTTTGTTACCTCACCTGCCCCACCATGCTTCTGTCTACCAAGACTGATTGTGCGAAGCTCACCAGTGAGCACCTAATTGCCACTATGATGGCTTTCCCACGATTGCATTCAATGTCTTGGTAACATTAAGTGTTAGTGTTCCCAAGATTATGTCCTCAGTCCTCTGCTCAACTTTCTGTCCTTGGACAATGTCATCTAGCCCATAGGTTCAAATATAACTTGTATTCTGGAAGTTTCTCTATTACATCTCTTTCCCAGCATGCTCTCCTGCACCACTGGACACTTCCACTTGGATCTCTTGCCAAGCATCTCAAATTCTGGGTGTTCGAAATTGGATTCATGTTTCTCCTCTCCAAGTGCCCAGTTCTCCTGAATACCATATCGTATAGTATCACTAGTCTTTCAGTCCCCCAAGCCAGAGCAGTTGACGTCCTCTCCCTTATCTTCTACTTCAAATCCAGTACCAACTGCTGTCAATTCTGCCTCAGAAATCTCTCTTGAATCCACTATCTCCATCATCATTGCCACTTCCTTAGTTACTGTTCTCATCTGTCTCTCATACTATTGAAATGACCTTCTACTTGTCCTTTCTTGTCTTATACTAACTCCCGTCTCAGTCTAATTCCCCCCCCCACACACACACACACTGCCTCTAGAATTCTCTTCTTAGACAGAATTCAGCATGCTATTCCCTTAGTTAAAAATCTTCTGGAAACTACCCAAATGTCCTTTAAACTGTGAATGGTTAAACCACCTGTGGTACCCCCATACCACGGAATACTTCTCTGCAGTAAGAAGGAATGGACTCTTGATATACAACCTGGTTAAAACTCAAGAAAATTATGCTGACTGAAAAGAAGCCAATCGCAAAAGGATACCTGCTGCATAATTCCATTCATGTAACAATTATGAAATAACCTAACTAGATGAAGGATGCATGGTTGTCAAGCGTTAGGGATGGGAATGAGTGTGACTACAAAGGGGTGACACAGGGGAATCTTGTGGTGATGGAACAGTTGTGTATCTTGATTGGGATGGTGGTTACTCATGGCTACACGTGATAAAATGGCACAGAGCTACACACACGGATTAGTGCATATAAACTGAAGAAATCTAAGTAAGTTCTGTGGATTGTACTAAGGTCAATTTCTTGGTTTTGATATTGTGCTATGGTTGTATTGGGAGAAGCTGGGTGAAGGGTGTGTGAAACTTCACTATATCTTTCTTTGCAGCCTCCTGGTAATTTCTAATTATTTCAAAATTAAAAGTTACAAAATAAAATACAAAATTACATCAAAAGAAAAGTAAACACAAAAAAAAGCTTCAATGGCTCCACACTTTTAACAGTATAAAATATAAACTCCTTTGCTCAACATTTCAGGCCCTTAACAATGAGGCCTCTCAGTGTCTCTCCAGCCTTGTAACCCTCTGCTCTTCCTTTTAGTCCCTTTATTCACTCATTAAATAACTGTGGAGAACCCACAATGGGTTGGGACATTGAAAATACACTGGTGAGCAAGACAGATAAGGCCCCTGCTCTCAGAAACAGTCTTTGGGAAAAACAGCCAATTAGGCAAGCAATTTTAATGAAATGAGCCAAGTGTCACACTTGGGAAGTTGAGTCAGCTGTCTAACCACTCTCCCCATCAATTCTTTTCACTTGTACTATTCCCTTTGCCCAAAATGCCCTTCCCTACATGATTGAACTTCCACTCTCAACTCTTCTATGAGATCTTCCCATTATTCATCCATTCAATCATTCATTCAACAAACATCTACTGAAGGCCTGCTCTGTGCCAAGCCTTGTTCCGCTGGAGCACTAGGCTGCCGCTGTGACCCACACAGCAAGGCCTGTGCCTTCACAGATCTCATGTCAGTGGGGGAGACAGGTGATCTGCAAGCAGGCAGGAAAGATGCCAGAGACAAGCTGTGAGAGCGTGGTGGGACAGCTGCTGTGGTTGGATGGGTCCGGAAGGGCTCCCCATGCAGGTGATATTTAAACCAATACCTAAATCACAAGAAAGAGCAGAGGAGAGTTTAATGATAAAGGGAGAAAGAAACTGGTTCAGGGGCTTAAGAAGGGAAACGTTTAGTCTGTTTGAGGAACAGAAAGGTTAGGGTGGTGCAGCCAAGTGGGAGAGGCAGATACCAGTGTGAGAGGACGTCCAGGAGTCAGGACGGTGAGCTTAGATTTTAGTTCATGCACCATGGCAGGGCCTTGGAGGGGGTTAAGTGGAGAAGAAACACGTCAGTCAGAGTCAGCGTTCTCACTGGTGTGTGGAAAATGAATTATAAGGTTCAGGGAGTGAGCAAGAGAGGGATCAGAGAAAAGCTGAGAGGCAAGAGGTGCTGATGTCCCCTTGGTGGCCTGACAGGGCCTTGCCCTCAGTGCCGATGTCCCCCTTGTCACCTGGGTTAGGGTTTGGGGGTTGCATGCCTGCCTTCCTGACTAGGTGACACTGATGGAGCAGAGGGACCTCGTTTTATTCTTTTTTGTCTCTCTCATGCCTACCAAGCTCAGCAGATTTTTAAATAAAATTGAATAGTTATGTCCAGCTGGGGGAAGGGAGGAAAGTGGATGCAGGAAGGCTCTAGAAATAAACAGCATTTGAAATAGACCATGAAGGAGGAGAAAAACTTGGATGCATGGAAATGGGAGGATGCAGGGACCGCGTGAGGAAAGGAACTAAAATGGGAAAACAATCAATGTGTGTGTGGGAGGGGGAGGGTGGTGATGTAGCCATCAACCTGGAGGAGAAGTCAGTTGGAAAGATTGGAAAGACGGGTGGGGTAAAATTATAACAGGTTCTTGAAGGTTGAACCAAGGAACTGGTCTTTAATTTTGAGGGAAAGGAAAGCTATTGAGTATTTTTGAGCAGAGGAATGATAAAATCTGAACTCTACCTCGGAAAAACGAAAGTGGAAGCCACTGGAGTGGGAGGGATAAGAGGTGAGAAAAGCAGAGAATGGGGTGCGGGTTTCGAGGTCAAAGGTAACGAGAGTTACCTTGACCAGCCTTTGCCTTTCTCCACCTCATGCAGTAAGTTATATCTGAAAGCCCTCGCTCACCCCAACACTTCAAGGTTTTTAAGAGCGCAAAACTTTACAAGGTCACCAACGGTGTATGCATTCCCTGTGTCGTAGCCTATTTGCGCTGCTATGCCACAACACCTGAGACTGGACAATTTATGAAAAACAGAAACTTACTTTCTCACAGCTCTGGAGGGTGGGAAGCCCAAGATCAAGGCACCGGCATCTGGTGAGTACTTCTCGCTTCACCCTCATACTCGAGACGGCAAGAGAAAGCTAGCAAACCTGCACTCTCAAGCCCTTTTATGAGGGCCCCAATCCCATTCACGAAGGAGGAGTCCTGTGACCTACTCACCTCTTAAAGACCCCACCTGTTAATACTATCACTAGCCATTAAGTTTCAACACCTGGATTTTGGAGGGATGCCAGCATTCAAACCATAGCGTTCCTGAAAGGCCAGAGTAAGGGAGGCTAAAGATTATTTCAAGAAGAAATATGGACCATCCCATTCCATGTGCTTTCCAGACAGAACCTGAGTACAGTTGCAGAGGATTAAGAAAGAGACAACCTGCAAAAGGCAGATCCATGGTCTGGGAAGTTTTGCAGGGCGGGGGAGAGGGAAGGAGGCAGGATGAGCTCTCACTCCAGTCTGGGGCTTTGTTTTTCCATTTCTTTTCCGTCTAGGAGTGTAAGTGTGTTTTCTTCTCTTGGTCTCGGGTTTGCCACGATTCCCAGCTCATTCCACCAGATTGGATTACTTGCTGTGTTGGGTTGTTTTTCCCTGAAAGCTTCCAGCTGTTTTACTCCCTGCCTCCTGCTTATGCGCTCCTGGTTGGTCATGGAGTTTGTCTGTTCCACGGTGCTCTTCCCAGCACCGGTTGTGAATACAACCCTCACTTGGCTTCCTCCCCGCCCTCCCAGCCCACCACGTTCTACTCCTACCCTTTCCATTTACATTTCACCAGCCTCAGTGAGAGGAAGGGAACTAATATTTAATATTTATCCGGCACTTATTACAGACCAGGCACTGTGCTAAACAATTTATATACCTAATATAATTCGATCCTCACAGCAAGTCTGTGAGAGAGGTTTAATTATTGTGCCCATTTAATAGAAGAGAAAACTGATATTCGGGGAGCTTATGCAACTTATGTGTGGTTGTACAGCTCAGAGCCAGGATTTGAGCCGGGTCAGTATGACCCCAAAGGTCATCTGCGGCACCAAAGGCTGTAATAACTGCAAAGATCTATAAAAAGGTTAATTTAAAACTATTTCCAAATAAATCATTACAGAATCAGCAAAAGTCCCTCTCACACCATTGCTTTCTTGCCCCTTCCTCCCTAAGAGATAACCACTGGTCTGAAATCGATATGTGTCCCTTCCACATAATTTTAAACTTTTACCACACACAGAGATATCCAAAACCACATATAGAATTTTTTCTTTTTTTAAAATTTATGAATGGTTTCAACCCAGGCATGTGTTTTTGCAACTTGTTTTATTTCATTCAACATTATATATTTGAGATTTATCCATGGTGATAAATTTGATCTAATTGACTTATTTCAATAATAATATGTCATTTTATGAATATAGTATATCATTTCTAATGTTTTGTTATTGCAATTTGCATCTTAGTACTTAGCACTATGTGCAGGGTCAAAGACATGATTTAGGGTTTATCCCTAGAAATGAGATTTCTCAGTTGTAGGGTA
>RJWJ010042772.1:0-12895 GCA_004363605.1 Indri indri | reverse complement strand
TTGAGTAGCTGGGACTACATGCATGCGCCACCATGCCCGGCTAATTTTTTCTATATACTTTTAGTTGTCCGATTAATTTTTTTCTATTTTTAGTAGAGACGGGGTCTCACTCTTGCTCAGGCTGGTTTCGAACTCCTGAGCTCAAACAATCCGCCCGCCTCGGCCTCCCAGAGTGCTGGGATTACAGGCGTGAGCCACCACGCCTGGCCTAAAGGACTCTTAAAAATCAATAAGGGTAGACATCTCAAAGAAAAACTGGCATAAGACTTCAACAAAGGCATACAAAGAGGTGCTCTACCTCACTAATCAACAAAAAAAAAGCAAAAAAAAAAAAAAAGGCAATGTAAAAGCAGAATGGCTAAAATTGGAAAAGGTAGACAATACCAAGCATTAGCAAGGATATGGAAGAACTCATCTTTCAAACACTGCTGATGGGAGCATAATTTGGTATAATTATACAACCATATTGCAAAATCATTTAGCAGTATCTATTAAAGCTAAACATTCACAAACCTTATGATCCAGCAATTCAGCCTCTAAGCTATACACCCAAAAGAAATGCAAACATATGTTCACCAAAAGGTATGTTCAAAGCAATATTATTTATAATAGACAAAACCTGGCAATGACCCAAATATCCATCTACAATTGAATGCATAAGTAAATTTGTGATACATTCAGATAATGGAATATCAAAAGGTAAAGATAATGAATAGACTCCAACTCTATAAAACAACATACATAAATTGTCTGAATACAATGAGAGTGAAAGAAGCCTCACATAAAAAAAGTAACTACAGGTGGCTAGCGCCTATAATCCCAGCTACTCGGGGGCGCTGAGGCAGGAGGATCACTTGAGCTCAGGAGTTCAAGGCTGCAGTGAGCTATGAACACACCACTGCGCTCCAACCTGGGCAACAGAGTGAGACCCGGTCTTTAAAATAAGTAAGTAAATAAATAACTAGACAGATGATAGATAAATAAATGAGAGTATATACTATGTGATTCCATTTATATAAACTTCTAATAAAACTAATTTATGGTATTAGAAGTCAGCACAGTGATTAACTTTGCAGGGAAAAAGGGGACTTTAGTGATGCTGGTGATATTGTTTCTTGAACTGGATGCCGTTACACAGATGTGCTCACTTTGAAAATTCAGAAAACTGGACACTTATTATTTGTGCACTTTTCCATACATAAGGTATATAGTACTTCCATAAAGTTTGCAAAAACACATAATGTATTTATAAAGATTTTTTTTTCCCCCTCCCTCCTCCCTCCTATCTGTGAAGATTATCTTCTGTAAGGTAAAGAGAAAAAAAAACAAAACAGCACAATCTGGCCAAACAGGAAGGGGAGCCTCAAGTCTGGGTCATCTAAGCTAGAGAAATAGGGGGCTCCCTATGTACCAGGCCTGTATTCCAGGTGCCAAATGTAAAGATATTTGAAAAAACTCAAAATTCCTTGACTTCAAAGAACTACAGTCTAAGAAGGGAAAAACTCAAATAACTTTGGTCAATTATTAGATATCCTTTAGGTAACTTAGAAAGCTTTTAAGATTGTTAAAACCTAAGGCAATTTACAAGCAGGAAGTCCACATCCTCTCAGTCAGGACCTGTTAAGCAATTCTAGATTTGACTAGATTTGAGAACAGAGCAAGAGAAAAGGGAGCAAGAAAGCAAGGAAAGTGAGCCAGATGTGGTTTGGTAGGCAATCTGGAGAGCACCTGGGGTTCTTTATGTTTCTAATCTCTTTATTAGTCTTGGGTTCGTTCATTCATTCATTCAATAATTTTATAAAGTAGCAATTCCAATTTTACCTCCCTTTTTATTGACGTTGTCTTTAACTTCTAAGAGAAAACTGAGGCTACTAGGCAGTAATATTAGTATTTTCAATTTCCCCATTGCCTACCAACAAGCCCTCCCTTACAAATTTATCTGTATCCCCCCTTCCATACTTCCTTTCCTCCTGTTTCAGAGGAAGCTGAGTCTCCCTACAGGCCTACAATTAATCCCTCCATCTATGGTCTAAAACCCACTCCTAGTTTCCTTTAGACCTAGTTCATTAGTTTAATTATTTCCAACTCGCTCCTTCTCATTCCAGATAGGCTCTGTGAAAGAAACCTCTAAATCCTAGCTCTACTTCCTCACTTCAGTTCACTCCCCAACTTACTGCAGTCCAGCTTCTGCCTCTACCAGTCCACTAAAATTGTTCTTGCTACTAATCTTAGTAAGGTCACCAATGACCAACTGACACTTTTCAATTCTTATTCATCCATTCCTCATAAAACACTTGTAAGAAGAATTGTAAGATGTCCCCCACCCCAATATTTCTAGCGAGAAGCTAAACAGGAACTGCAGTCCTACAACTTCAATTCTTCTGACAAGGAGCTTGCAGGTGGATTTTCCCAAGAGCTTCCAGATGAGAACTCAGCCTGGCCACCACCTTGATTTCAGCCTATAACATCTTGAATAAAGAACCCAGCCATGCTGCACCAGAATTCTGACCTACAGAACCGTGAGTTAATAAATGAATGTTGTTAAAGCTTGTGGTGATTTGTTACACAGCAATAGAAAACTAATACAACACTATCCCATTTTCTTTTAAGATATTGCTTTCTGGGTCTTCACTTATCTCATGTTTTTTCTCAGTCTCATGCACCCTAAATATAGTTTCTCCCAGGGTTCTCCTAATTCTATACACTCTTCCTACGCAATGTTATGTTCCTAAAGTTCACCACCGTCTAGGCTTCCAAATCTTTTTGCTAAGCTACAAACCACTATTTAACAACTTCTATATCTGAGGATCCTCTAGCACCTCTTCTCCCACGAATGTGCTTATGCCTTTATTCTTGGTTGACTTATCCTATTTAATGGCACCACCATTGATCTAGTGTTCCAATCACTCAAGAATCTGGAAATGATTCTGTCCTTCCCCTTCCCCCTCACTGAAGGACAAGTCTAATAGGTCACTAAAACTTGTTAATTCTGCCTTCTTAAATTTCTGGTTGATATCCCCACCTCTTCTTCCACAACCAGTATAATACTGCACCCAAATTATGGCAATAATCTAATGTTTCTCTTCTAGTACCCTTCCAAACATGGCCTCTATACTAAATCCTGAATAATCATTCAAACACAGTTTGACCATGTTATGCTCCTTCCTAAAACTCTTTAATGACTTTTTTGCTTGCAGAGAGGGAATACAAACTTAATTCTTCTAATCCTACTCTTCTTCCCACCCATACCTAACTCCTACAGGTCCCTGGAAGGACCATGCTATTCTGCCTTCATGCCTCTGTACCTATAGTTGCTTCTGCTTGAAATACCTTTCTACCTCTTGATAACCTATTTCTACTCATCTATTAGAACTAGTTCGAATGTCAGCTATTTGAAGGTTTCCCTGAGCATGTGAGCAGAATTACTGATTCTTTCCTCTGTAATATACACATATCTCTATTACAGTATTCTTAATACTTTAGTGTAATTATTTGTTTACTGTCTGCCTTTCCTAGAATAGCTCCAGGGTTGGGACTATATTCTTTTTTTTTTTTTTATTTCAGCATATTATGGGGGTACAGATGTTTAGGTTATGTATGTTGCCCTTGTCCCTCCCTTTCCCCCACAAAGTCCGAGTGGACTATATTTATTTTTATCACCCAGGTACTGGGCCCAAAACATAGAGATGCTGGATAAAAGTTTGTTGACCAAATCAAAGAACAAGGTATCTTTTACCCAATTTATAGAGGCTGAGAGCACTTCTTTAAGTTAACATGAGATGAAGAAAAATTCTATTGCCATTATAAATGTATTTCAAAAACTTTATGCTTAATGATACTATGTTTAAAGTTTAATGAAGATATTCCATACTAAAATTTCATATAATTAATTTACCCTTTCTCCTGCTGCAGAAAATTTGTTTTCACTATTTTCCAAACTGATTGTTTCCTTGAGCCATATTTCTAAAGAAATTGCTCAATTGAAAGGTATAATATTAAGGTTTTTGATACATATTAAAAAATTGCGTTAGAAAGGTTGCAGTTTATACTTATACCAGAAATGAGCTTCTAATATGAGAACAATGTATGAATAGCATAAAAAAGAATAACACAGTTCCTGTTCTGATGTGATAATATAGAAAAGATATCTTTTGATATGCCAAATAAGATTTCAGCACCCTATTTAATACTTTGTCATTCTTTTTCATCTTCATGTGATAATGAAATAGTGAAGATAAATTTATATACTTACAGCTTATGTTTATTAGCTGGAGATTCCTTTTCAAATTATGACACAGATGTGTATATGTGTATGTATTCCACAGGAATAGAAGAAAAAGATGAAAAGCGTTCATCTATGTTCTCTCTACAGACTTCAGTTGTAATTCTTTTATTTTAAAAACTAATATTTATATATTTCATGTATTTTTGTTCATCTTGGGTCTGAAAAAATGCTCAGTAGATCAGATATTTTTATACAAAAAGTTTTTATGCATCAAAAATTTGTGAATTTATACCAGAATCTAAATTTGTACTCTTAAAAAAAGTGCCCTATGCTATTTTTAAATTTTATCCAATGCAAGTTGAGTCCCCCTTACCACAATGTCCTCTCCTTTACATACTGCCTTTAAAACAGCAATCTCCCTTTAGTCAACTATGACTTGTTCATGTTCCTTCTCTCGTTAGGGTAACTCAGTTGTAAGAACCCTCTGGAGACTGCAAAAACTGCAGAATGGTTTTAGAAAATATAGTTAAACTTTACATGGGTTATTTCTTCTCCCCCTATAATAAATATCACTTTATATTTTAAGTTATTATAATTTTAAAAAATTATTCCAAGAGACCATGTGTTCTTTTGCAAGACTTCAGAGGAGCAAATCCTACCAAGTTAATACTTTAAGTTATTATGTAAATCTCCTAGAAGTTTCACCATTTCACTTTAAATCCTGTTCAAAAGTTCCCTTCACAAAATTGGAACCAAGAGGCACCTCTCAAGGAGCAAGCCTTAGAAGTATCATCAGCTTTTACAGTTTCAACTCCCATCCCCAAAGTTTTAGCTGTGGCTTTGAGCATTTTTCTAAGAGCTGTCTGATTGTCTGCTGGACATTTCCATGTACAAGTTTCATTGCATCATTCATCATTATCTATGGGACAAGATTCAAATATTTATCCTAGTATTTAGTGCTCTCCTGATCTAATCCCAACCTGTGTTTCCAGATAATATTATCTCTATTTCTCCAGGCAAACTGGTCTACTCATGGTCCTGAACCTTGCTGATGTTACCGACCCTATATGGAATATCTTCCAAATCCTCTTTGTCTATCCTAATGTCTCCTTTCTTCAGAACCCAGTTTAAACTCTGGCTCCTAATAATAGCATCTATTTGTACCACACATTTATTGTTTTGCATTTCTGTCTACCTTTTCTCTTATATGTTAACTACCCAACTAGAACTCTTAAGCTTCCTGAGGGCTGTCACTGCAACTTACCTTTTTATCTTTCTTAGAGTCAGATAGAATATCTGCATAAAGCTTAGTAATAATAGCAGCTAACACTTATGCATCATATACTGTGTGCTAGGTACAATGCTAGGTGCTTTCCACATATTAATGCATTAGTCCATGCAATAAATTTATGAGGTAAATACTGTTATTGTCCCTAATTGCAGATGACAAAATGTAAACTTGGGTGATTTACCTAAGTACATGGTCACAAAACTAGTGGCAGAACTGGGACCTATTAATAATTTCAGGTTTGTTTGACTCTAACACTGTTTTTTGGTTAGTTGCTCATACAAGCAGGTCCTCTTGTTCTACCTGGTCCATACAGCCCAGGAGACAACTTTGGCTTCAAAGGTGTGGGAAGAGGGCAGATTGTGGTTCAGCAACTTTTCTGACTTCCATTGACCCAAAGCTTTTATGTAATGACCTTTGCCTGAAAACCAGAGATAAGCTCTAACCAAAGAATTCCAAATTCTATGTATGGGCAAGACCCAGTCTCATTCCAGAGTGTCCTAAATCATCTGTCTTCAAGCTGACTTCTTGACTATCTTCAAGAGGATGACTCACCAAAAGAACTAATTTTAGTCTTCAAGGATCCAGAGAACAAGGCTGGTCCAGGCCTGAGGTAATGGAGAAAGCCTCTCTTTGCCACAATCCCTGCTTTAACAGCCAGTAGTTAATAAGTTTTGTACAGGCTGATGAGTCACAGGGATCATCAGAAGAAAGGAAAGGGCAATGGTCAGTGTGTCTACCCAGGTAGCCCTTGGATCCTAGTATTTGAAACCAAGTAGTGTTTGTGTAGTATCAGTGCCTAACATTCACAAAGGGGATTAGACTTTACCAAACCCCTGCACCTTTATTATCTCACTTGATGTTAACAGCCTTGTGCAGTGAAAGACAGTACAGACAGGGCCCTTACGTTCCCTTTTGCAGATTGTGCAATGCACCAGAAGGCGCGGCAAGGAGACTAGTGGAGAATGAAATCTAGCCCGTGCTCTTCTCACCAAGCTCATGAAACAATGCAGAGTTGCATCTGCCTGGAAGAAAAGGCACCTTTTCCAAGTTTCCACAGGGGGACTAAATGAACAGGTGACAACACTTAGGATGACTGTTGGGATTCCCACCTTAAGACATGGAAACCCAAGTTCAGACATGTTACGAGACATAGTTAATAAGTGGTGGATACATGACTAGCATTCAAGTCTTCCAACTCATTGGTTATCACACTTTTTTCAACTATACTACAAGTCTCCCAATGGTTCAATATGCTCTGTCTTCTCATGTTGCAGACTCACATCCTCAGTCCCTTGCTCTAATCAGCTGAAACAAAACCCAGAGATTTTCGGCACAGCTCTGTTCTGAAGTTATAGCTGTTCTCTTCTTGAGGAAGCTGAAAAATAGATATGTGTGCCAACTGTCCCAAGAGCGATACTTTACATGGATCTCCTACCACTTTTGAAAAATAAATTAGACCAGCTGCCCTAATGCTAATGGATCATGACATCATCACAGTAGCAGGGGGTCAACATTATTTATATTATTGGAGGTGATGTGTAGAAAGAACATGGGATATCCAATTAACTAAATGTAGATACTATCACTACCACTTATTAGCTGCCTGGCCCTGGATGATAACAATAACAGATAATTATTGAACTCATACTACTTGCAATAACATGTACTTTATTTACATGATGAATACTTTCATGCAACTCTAACAGTTAAGTACCTTCATTATCCCCATTTAACAGATGAAGACACTGAGGCTAAAGTAACTTGCCTAGTTTATAATGTTGGGAAGTGGAGGAGCCAGATTTCAAACTCAGGCATTCTGGCTCTAAAACCCATGTTCTCAATTTCTTAGTCTTTGTTTCCTCTGGAAGAAAATGAATATAATAGGTAACAGCTGCCTTACCTAAATAAGCAGAACTATATTAGTGTGTATGAAAGCATTTACAATAAACTATAAAGCAGTAAATATCAGTGTATGAAATCCAAAGCTAATATTGACATGCAGATGGACTGGTCTCTTTCCTTGTCTCTTTTTCACTTAATATGAGGAGTCAAATGAGTTGTGTTAAGCCCATAATTCTTCTAGAAGAACAATGATCTTGCTATCTAGATATTTCTTATCCCACCTCTTTTTATATCCTGTTTCCTACTTGTGGAGGCAAAATATACAGTGGAACATATCCTTAAACTGCCACAGGATGCAGTTTTTAAATTAGTTTTAAAAATCTCTATTGAAAGAATTTCTTCATCATCTGGTGATAATGATGTTTATACTAACTAGCATTCTGTGATCACTTAGTCTGTGTAGTCATCTAGATAAGAATTTTACAGGCCTTATCAGTTAATCCTTATAATAATCCTAAGAAATAGAAGCTATCATTCTTCTCATTTTTCAGATAAGGAAACTTAGAAATGATAAATAATTTGCCCTAAGGTAACATAACTAGTGGATGAATAAGCTCAGGTTTATTTTTGTCTCCGAAACTCAAGCTCCAAAGCTGAACTATTATTGTTCATCTACTGCCACACCCAGATACAAGCAGGACTCACATTTTCACAAGAAAATGTGCTTACATTTTCTTTACAATCAGTCCCGTCTCCAGCTGCTTCTTCCTTTAGTGACCATATTTTTTCTAAATCAAAAGTCAAAGCACATGGTCTAATAATTTGAAATAATTAAAATCCAGAAAAGTTCAAGACCTGTGGTTTTTGGGCCATTACCTTTCTCCCCCAGACCTGATCACCTAGAACAAACCCTATTCAGATTGTTCTCAGCTTCTCTTTTGAGATCAGGCCTGGCTCCTCTTAGTATCTCAGAGTTAAATCCATCTCCCAAGCAAAGGCCTCCACCTAAATTCTTTATCCAAAACCCTCACCATCTCTTAGTCACAGAGACTTCAATGAGTCTTAGCCTTATGAAAAATTCCTCCTTAAAATTTTAAGAAAAGATAAAAGGAAGAAAATGTTGTGTTTTTTTTTTTTAAATAGAAGCCCTTGCTATAGTTTGAATGTCTATCCCTTCTGAAACTCATGTTGAAATTTAATCCCCAAGGCTGGGTGCCATGCCTCACACCTATAATTCTAGTACTTTGGGAGGCTGAGGTGGGAGGATTGCTTGAGCTCAGGTGTTCAAACCAGTCTGAGCAAGAGTGAAACCTCATCTCTACTAAAAATAGAAAAGTTAGCCAGGTACGGTGGCGAGCACCTGTAGTCCCAGCTATTCGGGAGGCTGAAGCAGGAGGATTGCTTGAACCCAGGAGTTTGACATTGCTGTGAGCTAGGCTGATGCCACAGCACCCTACTCAGGGCAATGGAGTGAGACACTGTCTCAAACAAAAAAAGAAAAAGAAAAAGAAATTTAATCCCCAATGTGGCAGTATTGAGAGGTGGCGACCCTAAGAGGTTACTGGATCATGAGGGCTCTGCCTTCAGGAATGGATGAATCCATTAATGAATTAATGTGTTAATGGATTAATGGGTTATCACAGGAGTGGGACTGGTAGCTTTACAAGAAGAGGAAGAGACCTGAGCTAGCATACTCAGCTCCCTCAACATGTCATGCCTGCACTGCCTCGGGACTCTGCAGAGTCCCCACTAGCAAGAAGGTCAAACCAGATGTAGCCCCTTGACCTTGGACTTCTCAGCCTCCATAACTTAAAAAGCTTCTTTGCTGGCACTGGTACTGGCAGCCTTAAGGCATCCCTTTAAAATAACAGCTCACTCTAAACAACCCTGGCCTCTCCTAGGAAGAGCGACGAGAAAAAGAGAAGTTTATCTGTTCTCTTAAGGGAAAGATATTGTTTTGCTGCTCCTTGCTAAAGTGGATCCTTTCTAAAAATCATTGCAATTTGCACTGCTGGATGTTTGTCCCCTCCCAGAGAACAAAAAAGGGAAGCATAAGCCCTAAACTTCATATGCAGAAATAATCTGTAAATTCATTCATTCAACGTATTTACTGAGCACCTATTATATGGTAGGCTCCCAAGACTCACTATGCTTCCTCCCTCCCATCTATATGCATGATCAAGAATATTCAAAAACAGTAAATAAAAAAGACAAGATCTTCCTACAAGGGGTATTGGCAGTAGAGGAGAAAGGAAAGGGATGGTTGTTAAAAGCATAAAAATAAGAAAATATCAGATGGGTCAGGTATAGTGGCTCATGGCTATAATCCCAGTGTTTTGGGAGGCTGAGGCAGGAGGATCACTTGAGGCCAGGAGTTCAATACCAGCCTGGGCAATACAGCTAGACCCCCATCTCTACAAAAAATAAAAATAAGAAAAATTAGCCAGGAATGATGGTGCATGTCTGTAATCCCAGCTAGTCGGGAGGCTGAGGTGGGAGAATCACTTGAGCTTAGGAGTTTGAGGCTGTAGGGAGCTATGATTGCACCACTATACTCCAGCCTGGGCAACAAAATGAAACCCTATCTCAAAAAAAAAAAAAAAAGGAACCAACCATGGTGGTGGAGGATGCAGAGGGAACAGCTAATGTCAAAATACCAATGCAGGAAGAAGGGTTTAGAGCTGCCCGTTGGCAAACTCTTTCTGTAGGGCCACATAGTAAACATTTTAGGCTTTGTAAGTCATAAACAGTATCTTGTTGCATATTCTGCCTTTTTGTTCTTGTTGTTTTACACCCTTTTAAAAATGTAAAAACCATTCTTAGTTTCCTGGCAGAATAAAAATAGTCCTTCAGCAAAATTTGTTCCCTGCCTTAGTTTTCTGACCCCTGCTGTAGAGGAGCATACAATCTACTGCAGCTAGAGAGCAAGAAAACCAGGGCAAAAGCAATACAAGATGAGGTCTGAAAGGCAGGCAGCAGCCAGATCATGTAGGAACCTTTCCTACTAACTTAAAATTTTGGAATTTTTTTCAAAGTGTGATAGTTCCCTGGAGAGTTCTGACTTATGCTTTTAAAAGATCACCTCGGATCTGTGTTAAGAATAGACTATGGTGGGGCTAAGAGTAGAAAGAGAGAGACAGATTATAGGAGGCTGGTTATTATATAATATTATCCAAGCAGGAGAGGATAAGGATGATGGTGGTAGAGAAGGAAAGAATTGAAAAGAAAGTGAACTGAACATCTTCATGAAAGCTGTTTATCATTGATGAACAAAATTATGGAAAGATTCCTGAAATTTTACTTTAAAATCAAATGAATACTATAAAGAGCTTGGGTTGAGCTATAAATAGTATTAAATTTGATGCATAGGAAAATCTTGGTTAGTCTAATTTTTAGCAATATTTTGACATGTTTGATTCATAGACATTTGAATTTCAGGATGATCATTTTTTCCTCTCTTCTTCATGAAATGATTCACACATTTTTAATGGTTCCTAATAGTCATTATTTTCCCTCTTTCACCTAAATACATGATGAAGGGTACTCAAAATGTTCCTCTAATTTCAGAGCACACCACAGTCAACCAAAAGATAACTGCTTGCTCTTTTAAAATCTGAGAAACTTCCAATCTGCCTTGTCAACATACCCTTCTCTCTAAAAGTTTTCAGCATGAGGAAGTTATAAACACAGGTGGGTTTCGCACTATCCAAACTCATTTTCTTGTTCTTTCTTTGATAAAAATACTGCTGAAAGTTTTGGAAAATTTGAGTATACGTTTAATTTGGGCACAGTTTTGTATATTTATTAAGATTTTTTACGGTTTGGGGAGAAAAAATAACAGACACACAAAGAGGTTTCAATGATGGCAACTGTTAGGAGTAGGGAGATTAGATGGGGAGTTTCATAGGTTGGGTTCCTTAGAAACACTCTGAGACCAAGATTTGCATGCAAATGATTTATTGGGGAAGGGCACAATTGGGAAACACACCTGCAAAGAAATAAGGAAGTCAGGATCAGTCAGAGGGAGACACTGACCCCTAATGTGGTTACAGTTGAGTCCTCAGTTGATCCTGTGATGAGCTCTGGAGCTGGAATGGTCTCTCAGTCAAATCCTCAAATGAGGCAAGGAAGCTGGGTCTTTGTACCCTGCATCAGTCAGTTACTGGCTGTGGGCTCCTGGGAGCATACCTTGGGTAAGACAGTTCTCTATATCCTAAGGCCATGCCCAGGGGGAAAAAAAAAAGCTTCAAGATACCAACAGCTAAAATTCCCAGCAGTTGAGGGATAAGTCCATCATCCATGAAGCACCATAGTATCCACTACACTGAGGTGTTCTCATACAGTCTTTTTATAACAATGTTTATCATGGCACATAGTGTTTTACCATGAGCATATAGTATTTTAATTAAAATACTATAGTTAAGTTTTAGCATACCAAATATATGAATTAGCATGCTAATTAATATTTTCATTAAAATACTAATTTTTACCATAGGATATAATATTTTACCAAGGGTATAGAATATTTTTTATTAAAAGTAAATAGACTCTTCATATTCAAGTATTTGAGAACTTTTTAAAAAATACTGCTAGAAAAGTGACTCAAGCGCTATTTCAACTGAGTACCTTTAACCCTGGGTCATTTTTTACTCTTCTCTCTTATCGAATCCTATGGCTCCTTCTGTGATAAGAAAGGATCCATCTATCCTTTTCTGTCACTGCCACCAATTCCAGTCCCCACCTTCATCTCCTCAAACTTAAAATGTCTCCTGTCCCCAGTTTTATCCAAATTGTTATGGAGGGATAGGAGGATGCTCATAGCATGCCTTGCATTAATTTCTCAAAGTCATTGAGAGCCTCTGAAAGGCACTAGGAAAATAACACTAAGCAAGAAGATACAACCCCTTTATCTCTTGTGAACATTAATTTCGAGGGAGTGAGAAATACTTTAAATAATCAATTCCATGATGAATAATTTCATGGCAGTCGTGATAAAGACGCTATGAAAAAGTACGAGACATATGAATCACATGATGGTGGGACCTGGTTTAGGGAGATAAGGAGGGGTTTTCTGGAGTACAATGAGCCTTAAAGAACAAAAGGATAAAGTGCAAAGGAAGTATGTTCCATGAAAAGGGAACACTATGCTTTTTCCTACGTTTAGGCTCTGGAGGAGGAAGAGGTAGTACATTCACCAAACTAAAGAAGAAAGCAGCCAGGCGCTAGAACTCAGAGTTCAGTTGGGAAACAGGAGCAGGTGAAAGAGGAAGGCAAGCTAGTAAACAAGGGCAATGCAAGGCTATTGGAAATGGGAATTTTACTTTTCAAAAAAACTTTTCAGGCCGGGCGCGGTGGCTCACGCCTGTAATCCTAGCACTCTGGGAGGCCGAGGCAGGCGGATCGTTCTGAGCTCAGGAGTTCGAGACCAGCCTGAGCAAGAGCGAGACCCCGTCTCTACCAAAAATAGAAAGAAAAATTAATTGGACAGCTAAAAATATATAGAGAAAAAATTAGCCGGGCATGGTGGCACATGCCTG
>RJWJ010042771.1:0-12908 GCA_004363605.1 Indri indri | reverse complement strand
TGAAGATATTGATTCCCTTTGGTTTTGGACATTTTCTTCTCTCTGCTCTGTTCCTGTATTCTTGAATATTCCGCTCATATGGAAGAGTGGGGGCCAGAAAGCCACTTGGAAGCTCTGAGCACGAGGGGGGCTTGTCATCTTGCCTGTCACCATGAGTGACACAGCTCAGCATTTGCTTGGGGAGCCTCAAAAGTCAGTGTCTCTAGGTCTTTCCTCCTGGGCTGGTCACGCTTCCTGGAAAAGAGGGGGAAGCCTGGGTGGCCCCAGATTCCAGGAGAGGAGTGTGGGGGGAGGCTGGGCTCTCCACAGCCCATCTGTCTGCTCAATGCCTGTTTCTACCTGCCACTCCCTCCTCGCTGGGCCTGGGCCTGGGCCGCTGCCTGCTACTCCCTCCAAGAAGTCCCCAAGTCTCTGCTGGGGCCGGGGCTGGGGAACAGGGATTGGCTGGTTTGTCCAACACTGCCCAAGGGACCTGGTGCCACGGGTTCCTGGTTCCACTGCCAGCTCAGAAGGTGCTTTCTAGACAATTATTTCCACACTTGTCCATCTGTTCTTCCAGCTTCCAGACATGCTGCCGCCTGCTCTCCCACACTCCTCATGGAACCATGTGTTTGCAGAAATTCCTTTTTCTATCTCATACCCGGGTGTGAGGAGGCAGTAGGTGCGTGTGTTCACGGCTCCGTCTCTACCTAGAAGTGCCCACTGTCGCGAGTGTTACGGAGACCCAGGCCGACCTCAGAGGGCACTCTGAGACGGCGACACAGGTTGGGGTGAGTGCAGAGCTCTGGAGCGCCCTGCCCTCCCCGCCTGGACTCTGTGCAGGCAGGCGTCATGGGGTTGTTCCCGGAATCCCAGGGCAGGGGCCCGGGGGCAGGGCCAGGTCGCTGGACAAACAGATCAAAGGTGAGGCCAGCACGGGGCGGCAGAGCAGGCCTGGCCAGCTGACGGCACACCATGAGGTGGGTGGGAGCCCCCGCAGCTGCCCTGCAGGGTGAGGAGTGGAGAAAAGGCCGCGGCCCTCACCGCCCCTACCCTGCCCGCAGGCTGCTCGTGCTCCTGGGCCTGCTGTGTGGCTTGGCCGCCACTCCCTTGGGCCCACAGTGGCCTGAGCCCGTGTTCGGGCGCCTGGCGTCCCCCGGCTTCCCGGGGGTGTATCCCAACGACCGGGAGCAGCGCTGGGCCCTGACTGCTCCCCCCGGCTACCGCCTGCGCCTCACCTTCACTCACTTCGACCTGGAGCCCTCCTACCTCTGCGAGTACGACTTCGTCAAGGTGCTGGCAGGGCGGGAATGGCCTGGGGGTCCCCAAGCGCTGGCCAAGGCTGGGGACGCCTCAGAGCGGGGTGGCCTGGGCCACGAGGGAGGGCAGGCCTGGGTCTGGCCTTCCCTCCCCATGACCCCCGCCCCCACAGCTGAGCGCGGGGACCGAGGTGCTGGCCACGCTGTGCGGGCAGGAGAGCACGGACACCGAGCGGGCGCCCGGCAACGACACCTTCTGCTCTCCGGGCTCCAGCCTGGATGTCACCTTCCGCTCTGACTACTCCAATGAGAAACCATTCACGGGCTTCGAGGCCTTCTACGCAGCGGAGGGTGAGCTGAGTGGGGTCCTCAGATGGCCTGTCCACAGCTGGGGTGGCAGGTGACTCTGCCTTGGGCCAGGCCAGCCCTGCCCTTCATGTCTCCACCTCCCCTGGGGCAGAAGAGGGGTCCATGGCCTGACACCGTCCACAGTGCAAATACCAGTAACAGCTACCCCCGCTCACGGGGCTGAGCCCCGAGTGAGCCAGGGACCATCGCCCCTAAGGACGACACAGGGGCCATGGGCCCCATGTACAGGTGGGGAGTGAGGCCCTGCCAGGGGAGCACCACCCACAAAGCTCGATCTCAAATTCTGGCCCCAGCTGCGTGACCTTGGGCAAGTGGCTGCTGCAGGGGTGCCATGTCTCCTGGGTTTGACTGCTGGCTGTGCCCATCACTAGCTAGGTGGCCTTGGGCAGGACACTGAGCCTCTCACTGGTTTTGAAGAGATGGTGTTTGTGTCTCCCTCCCAGCGACACAGGCAGGTTGCAATGACCCTAGGCCCATAAAGAACTTGGCCCTGCACCAGCCCCCCTTGGGACACAATGAGGCCTCTCAGGAGGCCCCTGAGGTGGTTGGTCTCCCAAGTCCAAGGCCAGGCAAGAGCATTGTCCCACCTCCTTCCCTCCTGACTCCTGCTGGCCCGCCTGTCCCCCAGATATTGACGAGTGCCAGGTGCCCCTGGGAGAGATGCCTGCCTGTGACCACCACTGCCACAACCACCTAGGTGGCTTCTACTGCTCCTGCCGCGCAGGCTACGTCCTCCACCGGAACAAGCGCACCTGCTCAGGTGAGTGTGGCTGTGGGTGGGGGGGAACCCGAGCCTGCGCCCAGTTCCACCCTGCCCAGGATGCACCTGACTCCTCAAGGCCACTGCTGCTCCCCCAGCAGCACGGAGGGTCCTGGGCCCTCGGGTCAGGGTGCTTCTAGGCCCTCCTCATCCTGCGGCTTCTTTGACCTTCCGCCCCTCCCCGCACCCACTCCCATTGCGAATTCCTCCCAGTCCCGCCGTCCTCCCATCCTCCGCTCACTCTCTTTCCCTCTCCAGCTCGCTCACTCCAACAGCTCGTGTTAGGTCCCCACTGAGTGCCTGGCCCCATCTGGGCCCTGGGAACCCTCCCCCATACAGTCGCTTCCCCCCTTGGGCCACAGTCCCCGTAGCCTCTGCCCCCAGTCCAGTAGGGGGACAGTCACAGCTCCTGGGGTGGGATACTGGGGGACCTAGGCTGGCTCCCCTGGTCACGTCTGGCTCTCCGGCCTCCCTCCCTCCGCAGAACTAAAGGGTTCGCCATAGGCTGACCCCTTTGGCTGCCACCACGGAACTCCCCCCGCCCCCGGTGCTGACCCTGCCTCCCCCACTGGTGTCTCTCCCCCATCCCGATCTCTCTTCCAGAGCAGAGCCTCTAGCCTCCCCTCCATTCCGGCCTGCCCCGGGTGTCGGCAGCCAGAGGGCCCCGTGGGCCGAGGCTGGGTCAGTCCGAGATCACTGCAGCCCGCAGCCCCGTCCAGCCCCCACGGCCCCAACAATAAACCTGCTGCCCCCACCTGCTGCAGCGTGTCTCTGGGGCGGGAGGGCGCGGCATGCACCCCGGGGGCTTCTCCTCTCTGCCCACCCTCCTTGCAGCCTGCTGAACCCCAGTTCGGTGGGAGCTGCCTCTATGGGCCCCAGGTTCCTTGGCCAGAAGGGCTTTCTCCAGCCCCATTTTGAAGACTTCAGAGAGGGGCAGGGCCTCGCCTGAGTCCACAGGGGGACGGGGGTACTGTGCGCTCTTCCCCCACCGGGTCCCCAGAGGCTGAGCTTGGAGCACCCTTGGCCCACCTCCTGTTCAGAGGGTAACTCAGGGCCCCTGTGTGCTGGCCTGGGGGGCCTGAGCCAGAGTGGAGAGACCCAGGGAGGCTCACTGAGGGGCGGTCTGGTCTCCCCAAGGACTCCCCGCTTCCTAGAAGCCTCCCAGCTCCAGTGGCTGCGTTCACCTCGTCCTTCCTGCCCCTGCAGCCCGGGGAGGGGGGAGTGGCAGCAGGAACGGGGACAGACCTTCCCATGAGTGACTGAGCCTCCGCTCCATCTTGCCGAAGCAGAATCAGCTGTGGCAGTGAGGAAGGAGGAAGGAGTCACTGTGGACTTGAACTTCTCTGAACTGCCCCCAGGGCAGAGCCCAGCCCAGAGGAGAGGCCCTTCCTGACTGTTCCAGGGAACCGGGGAGGCTGGGCTGGTCCTGGCTGGGCATGGCGGGGAGACCCCTGGTGGATAAACATGGGAATTGGGTGGGGGCTTTGGAGGAGGAAAGGGCCCCTAGGCCAAGGATTCGCCCTTTCCCTGAATCCTCCCTTCCTTCTCCTTCCGGGGCCTCCTGCCCCGGCAGAGCTGGCAGAACTCCTGCCTTCATCCTCCCAGGGCTGTGAGCAGGGCCCCGGGCCAACTTCCGTCCGGGTGCTGCCTGTTTTAGCTAAAGCCTCAGAGCAAGAAAAGCCCCTCCCTAAGCCCTCCCCCAGCCATGGGGTGTTTTGTTCCTGGTGATGCTGATGCCTCGGGCTGGGCTGGCCACACCCAGAGTCACAGATGTCCCAGCCATGTCCATCCTTGTCCCTTGCCCTGCTCCCGAGAGACAGCACCCTGCTGTCTGTGAGCACTGACAGATGGGCGTGGAGTCACTCCACCCCGTCCTCTGTTGTCCTTCCTCTCAGCCCTGTGCTCAGGCCAGGTCTCCACCGAGCGGTCTGGGGAGCTCAGCAGCCCTGAATACCCACGGCCGTACCCCAAACTCTCCAGCTGCACTTACAGCATCCGCCTAGAGGAGGGGTTCAGCCTCATCCTGGACTTCACGGAGTCCTTTGATGTGGAGACGCACCCCGACGCCCAGTGCCCCTACGACTCCCTTAAGGTCTGGTTCCTGGGGCCCTCACCTTGTCCAGACCCTCTCCCTCAGCCAGCTGCCCCCATGTCCTGCAGCACTGCCCCTGTGTTCCTGTCCAGCTGAGCGACCCCCCACCTCTGCAGACTCCATGGAGTCCAAGCCAGGCTGTGTGGCCTTCAGAGTGAGGGGGGCGGGTCACCCTCCATCCTCGGCCCAGGTCTGCCTTATCAGCTCTCCCCGAAGGGCTGGCGTTGGGGGTTGCTCCCCTCGAACCCAGGCAGGACGCCTGGCAGCAGGTCCTGAGGTTTCGTGGGCCTCTTCTTTTTCAGGTTCAAACAGACAAAGAGGAATATGGCCCATTTTGTGGGAAGACATTGCCTCGCAGAATTGAAACGAAGAGCAACACTGTGACCATCACCTTTGTCACCGATGAGTCAGGGGACCACACGGGCTGGAAGATCCACTACACGAGCACAGGTGAGCAAATGGGTCTCAGATCCAGGGGGAGAGTCAGAACACTCTCTTCTGGAGTGTCAAAGAGCTACATAGGATGGAACCCTTTCTGGGCCAGGCCTGGGAAGGGAGACCAGGTTGGAGTGGGGTGGTCTGTAAGGCAATGGTCCTCTAAGGAGAAGTACCCACTGTCTATCCCTCCTTCCACCCGTCCTTCCACCCACCCACCTACTTACCCATCCATCCACCCACTCATCCACCCACCCACTCATCTTTCCACCCACCCACGCACCCATCCACCAACTCATCCATCCACCCACCTACTTACCCATCCATCCACCCACTCATCCCTCCACCCACTCATCCTTCCACCCACCCACCCACCCATCCACCAACTCATCCTCTACCCACCTATTCATCCATCCACCCACCTACCCACCCATCTATCCTTCCACTCACCCATCCATCCACCAACTCATCCTCCTACCCACCCATCTATCCAACCATTTATCCACCCACCGACCCACCCATCCTTCCACCCACCCATCCATCCATCTACCCCCCATCCTTCCACCCATCTGTACCTTACCTCCATCCACCCATCCTTCTGCTCACCCATCCTTCCATCCACCCTTCCATTTATCCATTCTTCCACTCACCCCTAGATGCACCCACCCACCCATCTTTCCACTCACCCATCCTTCCATCCACCCATTCATCTTCCCAATCCCATGGCTGTGTACCAGGGGTGCATAATGCAGAAGGCACAGTCCCCATAGCCTCTGCTCTCAGTCCAATGGGGGACAGTCACAGCAACATAACCAGAGTCCTGTAACAAGCACAGTCTGAGAGCCAAGCCCTGAGCAATGTGAGAGTCCGAGGCAGGACCTGGCCCAGCAAGGGCTAGGTGTTGGGGAAGTCAGCTTGCAACAGGAAACACCAAGATTGGATTTAATGGATAAAGGTGTTGGAAGGTGTTCCAGGCGAGGGAAGAGTATGTGCCCAGAGCTCTACTGTTCCAGGTGTGGGGCTATAGATGGTGAGGTGAGGGTATGAGCTATGAGTTGGGGAGTGGGGCGGGTGGGCTTTTGATCACGGAGGGCATGGACTGGAGCTGCAGCCAGGCTCTGTAAATGCTGCTGCCCTGGGCTGCCCCCAGCGTCCTCAACTCCACCCTCTGAGGCCTCACCAGAACTCCTCCGCCTCCCAGCAGACCTTCAAACACTAGAAGCCCTGGGCTCCCATGGGGCCACCAAGGCTGTCTCTGGAGACAGGCCTGCATGGGAATGAGGACCGCGCCAGGACACAGGCTGGGTCAGGCGCACCCAGCCGCCCCAGTAGCTTACCCGGGACCTTCGGGCCCAGAGAACAGCTGCTAGAGGGAGGAGGGGACTCAGCCCCTGATTGGCGGGTTCTGATGGACAGCTGTGGGGATGGCCTGAAGTCTCGGGGTGAGGGCAGGCCAGGTTGGGGGGCCAGTGTCCCTGGTGGCCTGGGCACCGTGGGTGGGTGCTCACGAGGGGAAGCCCAAGGCTCCCTGAGTCAGTCTATCTTTAGTTTCCTGCCTGAACACTTCGAAGCGCCTCAGCCAGGGTTTTCTCCCTGTGCCAAGGTGCCGTCCTGCAGGGCTGCTGCGAGGTGTGATTTTCCAAGCCCTCAGCCAAGCACTGTCCTACCCTAGGTGCTTTACATACAACCCCTATAACAGCCCTGGAGCAACTATTACTACGGTCACCCCCATCTTACAGACTAGGAAACGAGGCTCAGAGAGGTGACAAATGACCCCTGGGAAGTGGGGAGCTGTGATGACCCTGTGTAGTGCAGCTCCTTTCCTCAAAGTCACCCTCCCCTGGTTTGAGCAGTGCCTGTACAGTTCCTGGTGTGGCGGAGACACTCCACGTGTGGTGACAGCACTGTCTTGCCGCATACCTGGCTCGCTTTCTTACATACCTTTGGCTGGGTCCCAGGGAATGCAACAAACCTTCATTTGTACAAGCAACTGAGAGTTTAATCTTGTCTTCGGTTTTAAATCTTAAGAACCCTACCTCATTTGTGGCAAGCCCTCTTTACATGTTAAGTGTTTCATTTATAAGCCAAGAACTTTGGATTGGTAAATTCAGGCTTGGCCGCTAGAGCCCACATCACAACCAGTAAGCCCGCTCTCCTCTGCGCAGCGCGGCCGTGCCCTTATCCGACGGCACCACCTAGTGGCCACATCTCGCCTGTGCAAGCCGAATACGTCCTGAAAGACAACTTCTCCGTCTTCTGCAACACTGGCTATGAGCTTCTGCAAGTGAGTTAATAAACACGATCACAATCACTTTGAAATGCATACATATTTATGTCAGCAGATACTAGAAAGGAAAATGGGAAAATAGCCGTGTGTCAGCATGGTGGTTTCTTTTTTTTTTGAGACAGTCTCGCTCTGTTGCCCAGACTAGAGTGCCGTCGCGTCAGCCTAGCTCACAGCAACCTCAAACCCCTAGGCTCAAACGATCCTCCCACCTCAGCCTCCCAGAGTGCTAGCATTACAGGCATGAGCCACCGCGCCCGGCCACAGCATGGTGGTTTCTTTTGCCTATGCTTAAATGATAAAAATCAAAGAAATAAGTTTGTGGAGGACAAGAGTAATGGCTATAGAAAATTTTATTCTTGAGTATCTTCCTTTTTATCTGTTTATTTTTTTTAGGGACCACTGTAACGAGGTCTTGCAGTAGGGAAGTGATAGTGGACTCAACTCCCCTGCCCTTTTTTTTTTTAAAGCCACTTTGGGAAGCTGGTGATAAAAATGGCAACTTTTCTGTTCGTTCACACATGCCGGCAGCTCTTTGCAAAGCGGCTGAAACAACAGAAAGATGAGTTTGCTATCCCTCTCGCACGTGCTCTGTGATAGCCATTTGTACTAAATTAAGATCCTCCCCCTGCTCAAATGACCTCTCCATGAAACAACTCCTGAGCCCAGAAAAAATTAGACAGCCCTGGGAAAGAGTATATTCTGCAAAGTTATAAATAGTGATCACTGTTAAGGGAGGAGGAGTATAATTTTAAAAAATGCTTAGCATGTTGCTTTAGGGGCACAGGTAAGAGATTAACACGTCCTCTTTATGTTCTTCAAAATTGTCACTGAATCCCTCCGGTACAGAGTAATCACACTGAAATGATAGCTGGCTATGCAATCTCCAGTCCTGTGGAGGGTCGAACCCCCCCCCCCAAAAAAAAGTGAGGCACTTTACTTTCCCACCTCGCAAACTTCCTGGGCAGGCTCTTTTCCACAGCTCCTTGGACTGCAAACTTGTTCAGTTTCTGATTTAAAAAAAACCAAATCCTGGCATCCTTTGAAGCATTAAAGCTTCTGCCAAAGCCATCTTCTTTCCTTTTAATGTTTGATTTTTAGAAAAACGTTATTTCAGCGAGTCAAAATCATTTCCCTGTAAATGATGCTGGCAGTGAAAGCTGATGGAGAACACACAGGCAAAGCTCAGAAAGTGGGTTTTTTGGTAGCCTTTCTCTGGCCAATGGTTACACTCGATCCACGTCCCATCACACCCACTGTCCCCAAACTTTTGACACAACCCTCTGGCACTTTATATAAGGAAATGGTGGAATGTCAGCAGGGACTTTGAGATCTGACGTGTTCTTGGATTACAGTGAAAAGCAAAAACATATCACAAATTACTGCAGAGATCAACATTTGATTCACAAAATGCCAACACGTGTTGGAAGACGAGATACATAACATTGGCGGAGGAAGTGAGCAGAGCTGTTGGCAGCAGACGCGCACACCCCCCGCGGCCCCCGGGCAAGCGTCCCGCACGTCGCCCCCGCGCGCACACCGCCGCCCCCGCGGGAGCAGGTGTGAAACACTAGGATAGGAGCGACGGGGAAGCACAGCTTCGGGGAGTAACTGCATGATGTAAACAAGGAAAATAATACTTTCATTCTTCTTTAGGGTCATCTGCCCCTGAAATCGTTCACTGCAGTCTGTCAGAGAGACGGGTCGTGGGACCGGCCGATGCCCGGGTGCAGCAGTACGGCCACGCGGTGACGCCCGCGCCAGCTTCCCGCGCCGCCTCTGCAGCCACTGCCGCTGCTTCTGGGGGGGGTGGGGTTGGGGGGTTCACTCCATTCATCAGGGCCGAGTTCCCGGTTTGCTTCTCTGCCCCTCTCGGTGCACTCCGGGAGGTTAAAACAGGACCAAGCTATTAGGGAAAGTATTTGCTTTAGGAAAGGGTGTTCTTTGAAGATAGTTTTCTAAGCATAAAAGTAATAATGCTCATAGAAGATGGGAAGTACAGAAAATTGCTAAGATTTTAATACCCATAATACCACCACATGAGAGTATGATCACCGTGACTATTTTGGTGTGTATCCCTCCAATGACACACCTCACAAGTGTGAACACGCGTACGTGACCGCAGGTGGGGATGGGGGTATTTTTGTGTGATACACACACGCCCCTAACTGGGGTAATGGTGTACGTTACCATTTTATTAACTAAAAATCATGTATCTTAAATTACTTTTAGTATTTTCTCAGTTATGAAAGTATATATATGTTACTTGGAAAAAGAATAGAAATTTACAAAAAAATACCCAGACAGTGAGCACCTCTTTTGCCCAATCTCTCCAAACCACCGCTAGGAGTTTGGGGGTCTATTCCTTCTATCTCCTGTGCTATACATATGAACACACACTTCATTATTATTTACTTTTTAACCAAAATGGGATATTAAACCTGACTGCAATTTGCTTTTCTCCCCATATTGTTGAGATCTTTCCACATCAATCTAAATATTAACAGGGCCACTTTTTTTTTTTTTTGAGACAGAGTTGTTGCCCAAGCTGGAGTGCTGTGGCGTTATCATAGCTCACTGTATCACTGCAGCCTGGGATTCCTGGGTCAAGCGATCCTCCTGCCTCAGCCTCCAGAGTAGCTGGGACTACAGGTGTGGGCCACCACACCCAGTTAACCCTTATATTTTGTAGAGCTGGGGTGGGGGTGGGGGTCTTGTTATGTTGCCCAGGCTGGTCTGGAAGTCCTGGCCTCAAGCAATCCTCCCACCTCAGCAGCCTGAAGTGCTGGGATTACAGGTGTGAGCCACTGCACCTGGCTAAGCCACTCGTTCTTTTTCTGGCTGCATAGTATCCCTTCACTTGTATGCTCTTTTATTTAAAACAGTGAAAATGAACCGGCACTAAACAGTGTTGGGAGTCAGAGGTCTGGGTTTGAGCCCTGATTTTGCCTGATTCTGCTGCTTTTTGCTGTGTGATTGTGGGCTGATCACTCCCCCTCCTGTCTTCTCATCTACAGATGACAAGATGGCCACATCAAAGCTGCTGTGAGAATTAAAGATAGCAACAGGCACAGCATTCGCTAAGCTTAGACTGAAGCACACAGCTATTAAGTTGCTGTTTGGAGACTGGAAGTCCAGGATCAAGGCGTCAGCAGAGTTGGTTTCTTCTGAAGCCTTTCTCCTCGGCTTGCAGAGCCTGCCTTCTCAGCGTCCTCACAGGGCCTTTCCTCTGTGCCTGTGCACTCCTGGTGTCTCCTTCTCTTAAGGACACCAGTCCCATTGAATTGGGGCCCTACCAAAAAAAAAGTTACAATATTTTAAAAAATAAGTGGCTGTGTAATCTTTTAACATCCACAGTGGAAATGCACCAACAATTTTTGGTTGCTGTATAGGGAACTTTTGGATTGAAATTGCTGTCTTGTCTCACGAATTGGTTCGTTCACATCAGTCATGTCCTGTGATTTTAAAAATTTTTTTCCCCTCCTCCTAACAACTGCGATTTCTAATCCAAACTCAAGGCATGAATGACGAAACTCAAGTTTTTTTGTTTTTGTTTTTGTTTTTTACCAGCACTTCCAGCTTTTCTAAAAAGTTCAGCTTATGAAAGGGATCAGAACCAGTTGAGTCCTTCAGTCTATCGTTGTGTCTTTGTCTCCCTTCCCAACCTTCCCAATTGCAAACTGGGTCCTATTTTACCTCACACCAGACTGTGCCACAGATCTTGCTGTTCTGCTGATCTTCTTCACACTTGCAGTGAGGGCCCTAAGAACTCCGAGTGGTTTCACGTCACACCACTCCTTCCCCCAGGGTCGACTCCCCTCAGTCCAGCCATTTAGTTAGTAACAGGGATGAGAGTGAGCTTTAAAATCACACTAAAGGGATTCTCTCCATTTCCAGAAATGAAATGGACGACGTCCACTGTGCAGAGGAAGATGAATATGGCTTCTAGTTTTAGTACCGCACAGCACCGCCACCTGTCTACATTAGTTGCTTATGGTCTCCAGACCGGTTTCATGTTAGCATTGAAATTACAAGCGGACTCCTCCCTCCCCCATTTCTTTGTTAGTTGTGGACTGTGGCCCTCCTGATGATCTACCTAGTGGCCGAGTGGAATACGTCACAGGTCCCGAAGTGACCACGTACAAAGCCGTGATTCAGTACAGCTGTCAAGAGACCTTCTACATGATGAAGATGGGTGATGGTGAGTGCATTTTTCAAAATTGGGGGTAGGTGACATTTGGAACATGAGCCCTCATGGTCTGAAAATAAACTTTAAGCAACATTTTTGGCTAAGGCTAGACAAAAGATTAAAAGGCACTTCTCCACCTGCTAAGTGAAATATTGTAGCTAAGGTGACTTTAAAGTCAATTTGCAAAAATCGGAAAACAGATCTTATCTAGTAAATGACTACTACAAACACACAATATATTCCAAATGGTTTAATTTAACAAGTCAAAACCTTATCATTAAGCACTTGAGATCTTGATACATATTCAAGTTACACATCTAAAAGGTTTCCACTTTGCAAGCAAACATGGTAATGCAGAGCCCTCCTGTTTATGAAATCATGTAAAATGGTTACTCAGACACCTCTATTTCCCACTGATGCTCAAGAATCGACATTTTTCAAGAGAGTATTCCAGCAAATGGCAACCATCTTACACATGCAGTTAACATTTTTGCTTTTCCAATGATTTGCAGGTGAATATGTGTGTGAGGCTGATGGATTCTGGACGAGCACCAAAGGAGAAAAATCGCTCCCAGTCTGCGAGCCTGGTAATGGATACATTTGTACAAGAGATTCCTAATTGATGGAAAGTAGAACTGGGTAGGAGACAGTAAGCAGAGCTTTGGCTGTGGTAGGCAGAAATGCAACTTCAGCACTTGGCTGGTAAGCTATTATTTCCAAATCATATGTTCTCATTATCCCCTTTCCATATGGAGAGGTTGTTAGGTGCTGACTGCATCAGTCATTTGATTATTTTTGACCTTGTAACTAGGCAAGCATAAAAAATTAAATGATTTTTTAAATTATCTTGAACAACTTATACATTTATAAACATGAGTTCTTCTGTTGAGTTACTTTTCTTCTCCGTAAAAATGCTATTAAAACCCAAAGTTAATAACTTCATTATTTCCCTAAGCAATTGTTTTCAATGACATCTAGTTTTTAAACATTAATGCAATTTGCCCTTTACTAGTGCTTAAAGAAATTTTTTTTTAACCAGAATTGGCTCCAAAGATAATAGTTGAATAGAGTGATTAAAAAAAGTCAGAAAGGTAATAATATATTCATTACCCCAATGTTATTTGGCCTAAATTAGTTTTTTTAAAACCTATACTTGGCTGACATAACATTTGTAAGTTTTAATATAAGTACACTGCCACAAAAGGAAACATATATGCTACATTAATGAGCTTATTTAGTTTGCAATAAAGACAATAAAATTTAGTATTTGGAAGAATCAACTAGACCAAAAATAATTTCTGAACCTGAAGGGTCCTGGCCACCACTGCAACATTCTAATTTTTAAAACGTTTACATGTTCAAAGATAAAAATAATTTTGCAAATCCTGATACCGACCTTAGTTCCTCCTTTCCCAGAATTACATAGTAAATACCCCATTTTACAAAGGAAAACACAGCAACAAAAAGATTGTCCTTCCATTTTCTACACACATCCTCCACTGCATCAGCTAATTCCTATTCTATTAATTTCCCCGATCTTA